>JABASL010000082.1:0-31674 GCA_019775825.1 Neanura muscorum | reverse complement strand
AATGCCAAAATACCTGATAATCACATAATGCAGCGGTAAGATATAAAATAACTTAAATTTCGTGACAATGAATAGCCAGTCAAACTTCAACAAAATTGGCAAATGGCCTTCGCGGCAAATTTCGCTAAGAAGCTTCATGCTTTCATTTATTTACTATTACCGAAGCCCAACGTGGCAGCGACATACCAGAATCTTGTTTTCCTTTCGAAACGGGTCTAATACAAGGAAAAATTTCAAATGGCGTTATAGAGCAACGACAGTTCATGATCAAAATAATGCAAAACGTGTATTTAAAAAAATGGGATTTCTAATTTTTTTAATTAACAGTAATTAAAGCAGTTTTTTTAAACAGTCGTACATGGAAGATCATTTGAAGAAGAAGGATCGATTAGATCAGGAATGGGCGGCTCTTTGTACTTATGAGGCTGATCCGGGCTGTACATCGATTGGAGAGAAAGTATGCTTAAAATTTGCTATATTTTTTTTAAATAATGAAAGTTAGATTTCTTTATAATAAAAAAAAGTAATTCAAATACTTCTTTTTCGAAAACTTGTAACTTGAATCCATCTAAGGATTTTTTGGGCAAGATTAAAGCCAAAAAGATCAAAAGATTCAAATTTCACTTCTTAAGCTTTCTCTTTTGAAATTTTCTCAAATCCTTAAAAAATAATGATCCGATTTCCAGTTTTCGTTACCCAATTTTGGTTTTCTGTTACCTAAAAACTAATGATCGATTTTCTTTTTGACTTTTTAGGCTGAGAATCAGAAGAAAAATCGCTACACAAATTCCTTGCCCTATGACCATTCAAGAGTTATTCTAAATGACCTTGCAAATATCGCAGGAGCAGACTACATCAATGCTTCCACAATTGTAAGAAATATGATTGAATTTTTTTTTAAACTTATTCAAAATATCCAATTAAAATAACCACGCGCTCTTTTGACCTTTTGAGGTGATTATTAGAAATTCCCGGAATGATATTACAAATTATTTTGGAAAATTGTAACCTAATATTTGAAGAAAAAGAGAAAGTTGATTTGTACAATTTCTAAATAGACGGATCATGATCCTCGAAATCCTGCGTACATTGCAACGCAAGGGCCACTTCCAAATACGGCAGCAGATTTTTGGCAAATGGTTTGGGAACAGGGTTCAGTCGTAATCGTGACTCTGACAAAGCTTACAGAAAATGGTACATCACTCTGTCACCGCTATTGGCCAGGTACGAAGGGCTGAACTTGAGGACAATTGCGAATTCTGCAAACCCACCCTTTGAAAATTTTAAACCTAAACTAACCGAAACTTACCTAACCTAACCCAAACTTAGGTTAAAGTTCAATTTTTTTTTTAAATTTTTTCAGAAGAAGGTTCTGAACTTTATCATATTTACGAAGTTCACCTTGTGAGTGAACATATCTGGTGCGATGAATATCTCGTACGGAGTTTCTATCTCAAGAATTTGAAAACTGGTGAAACTCGGACAGTAACCCAGTTTCACTTTTTGGCATGGCCAGAAAATGGAATTCCAACCAGTGCAAAATCTTTACTTGAATTCCGAAGGTGCGTCAACTACTTTCTTCGTAATTGCTTTCGTCGAAATACCTGCTTCAACTTTTCACCCACTACGGTGGCCAGTGCTCAGCTTTCACCCATTGCTTTCTCTCCTAACTTCAAAAATATATCTGAAGGTTTTTCCATCATTTTTGGATTTTTGCAATTGTGCTAAATTCTTATACTAAATTGCATAGTCACAAAAGTGGTGGAGAAAGTCTCCAGGAAAAGCATCATCATCCTCGGATTTTGCAAATAAACAAAGTCTTTTTTGCACAGTTTTTGCATTTTGGAAGCAACTTTCGCATAGCTTTGCCAAACTAATCTAAGATCATCAAAGTTTCAGTGTTACTTATTAAATTAAGTTTTGTAATTGTTGCTAAATTGTACATTCTTCAGTTCATTCTAGTCATGGGATGATTGCTTAATTATTTTTAATTGTATTTTTGTACAGAAAAGTAAATAAATCCTACCGGGGACGTTCGTGTCCGATTATTGTCCATTGCAGGTAAGGAATTAAATATTTTTAAAAAATTTAATTTCAACTTTATAATTTATTTTCTTAATTTATTTTAATTCTGTTTTTTGTAAATTTTCATTGTTCTAATTCCTATTCTGCGCTTGCAGCGATGGCGCTGGACGGAGTGGTACATATGCTCTCATTGACATGGTTCTCAACCGTATGACAAAAGGCGCCAAGGAAATTGACATTGCTGCATCGCTTGAACACATTAGAGATCAGCGACCTGGCATGGTTCGGACAAAGCAACAATTTGAATTTGTATTGATGGCTGTAGCTGAGGAAGTTCATGCAATTCTTAAAGCACTTCCACAGTAAATGGATCGTCATGCAAAAACGCCGTTGAACAAATTTTGAAAAAAAAAACTACCACCAAAGCACATCTATTTTACTTTCCAAATTCTGAATCTGAACAATTGCGTTTGAGCATATTTTCAACAGGAATTTCATGTTTTCAAAACGTCTAAAATGGCAGCTAAAATTTTGTCAACTGCCTACTTTTTGTTTACTTTCCACAGGGTCAAAAGATCAAAATACTGTTTTAATTTCTTAAAATTTTGATAATTTTTTGTTTTGTTTTAAAACCTTTGGATATTACTTCCTTTTGTGAAGATGGAATGAAAGTTTAGTGTAAATTTTTGGTGTACATGAAATCGATTAGGCTAAGTATTTTCTTGAGGTAGAATTTAAAAAAAAGAAATGGGAATACAATGGTCAAGAAATTGAAAAGCGTCCTTTTGCGCCAGAGAGAACGTTTTTCAGTTTCCAAAAAAAACATGTTTTCCAAATTTTATTTGTCAAATCAAAAATAATTTCGAAAAATACAAGAGAAATTTTCCTATTAAAATGAAGGTCTTCTGTGATTTTCTAAAAACTGATCGGCTAAATCTTTTGGAACTAAATCAAATTCTAATGTTTCTAATTTGTCATAAGGAGATTGTGGGTTGTATGACTTTAAATTTTATGATGTATCTGAAATCATTTTGTAGTTTCCTTCTGTCTTTGTGTGTTTTCTTGTAAATATGGAATGTTAAAATTAGTTGAAAAGGTCATAATTTAATAAATGGCCATTTAATTATTAATTAAATATTAAACTAATGAGCTACTGGTAAGCAGCGGCCAAATGGAAGCAAATCAGGAATCCGGTAGAGAATTGAGGAGGAAAGCACACGGCTTCAGAAGCCAAAAGCACTCACTCACTCACTCCTAAATTAAGAATGGAATAAATTGTAATTAATCTGTAATTAATATTGGGAATTAATGTTAATATTATTAATATAATCATAGTGTTAACTCTCACCTAATTTAGAATATAAAAAGCCACTAACATGGGACAAATTCTTAAATTTTCAATATTACTAAAGTTTCCCTGAATTGTCTGAATTGTCACTGTCAAAACATTTGAAAAATTTACTGGTGTTTAATCGTTTAAAAAAATAAGTCTTACACAGGAGAAGTTGAAGACTGACAGAAAAAAATAGCCTAAAATCTGAATAAACCAGAAAATGGAGCACAACCAATTTTTTATTTTAATTTTTCAAAATTGTTTTTTTAAAACTGAAATCTATTTTAATTTTTTTTTCATAATTTAGTTTAAAAAAAATGTTTTTCTAATACACTGATCCCATGTTTGACCCAACGTTTAGTGGCTTTTTCTAGAATGTAAAATATGTAGTTTGTCAGGTTTTAGATGTATAGAAAATTAGAAAACTAGAAAACCGAGTGTGAAATTCTAGTCTCAATGTTCTTAGGCCTAAGAGTCATGTACAGGAACTAAATTAGTTAACTTAAACACTTAAACGCATAAACATTTGGTGTAAATGGAATTTTAGAACAAACAGGATGAATGACCTATGCTTTGACCCTTGTACTTGACATGGTGCTCCTAGCAAATTCTTCCTAGTTAAATTCTAGGTGTTAATTATTCTGTAAATTCTAAATTCTTAATTAGTTTCTTGTATTAGTCTGTTTAAGATATTAATTAATAGGTCATCAACCCCATTTATGTAAATGTTTAGATTAATTGTGATTCCACAAAAATGATAATTTAAATTTTGAATGACTCCTACCCTCTACTTTTACTATCCATTGAGTTGACACTGTTAAATCCAGTGACCGAACCTAAGGTCAGGTCACAAAATCATGTCAATTAGGCAACTCTCCTAAAAGAATGATTTGAGAGGAATAAACATCTTAATTAATAAGAATTGCAGCAATTAAAAATTCACTAAAGTCACATAATGCAACGTACCTTATTGAAAAGTACCGAAACGACATGAGGGTTACACAAAATCTTTTGTCTGCCCGCCCTGGCACAGGCCCCTGACACTATTTATTCAGCTTACGACAAGTCTTCAGATGTCATTCTTAGGTAACATTGAAGACCAGGGGGATCAAACAAGGTCCTCTCGTTTCACGTTTTCATGTACGGCTCGTTAGCAATTAAAAATTCACTAGTCACATAATGCAACGTACCTTATTGAAAAGTACCGAAACGACATGAGGGTTACACAAAATATTTTGTCTGGCCGCCCTGGCACAAGCCCCTGACACTATTTATTCAGCTTACGATAAGTCTTCAGATGTCATTCTTAGGTAACATTGAAGACCAGGGGGATCAAACAAGGTCCTCTCGTTTCACGTTTTCATGTACGGCTCGTCGTCGTGTCATCCTGCGCAGCTTCCACCGTGGAAATTGAAGATACTCACAGGTCGCCATAAGGTGCTCAACCAATTCTGTGCGTTTAATCCGACAAACCGGAAAAGTGGAGCCGAAACGCCAAACCGGAAGTAGAAGATGTATGAAAAGAACTGAAATTTTTACTTGAATCGTTTTCGTATTTTTATAGGGAGAAAATTCTGCATTAGTGGAGTAGTAATATTATAAAGCTCAATTCTTATCTATTTTAGGAATTAAAATCCGGGCATGCGAACATTTGGAGGTTCTCCACGGGGATAGGTCATGGACCTAAGGTTGAGATTTTTCAATGACAGCCATCGTCACAGCATCGGTCACACGAACTTTCTCGTCAAAATGTGTTCCTAGCATTCTGTCCCAGTAGTTCAATGGTTCAACTTGAAAGTTCCTGTGAAGCACAAGAACAATAATTTTTGGCCCGTAAACGCTGAACCGGTTTAGACGATCCGGGTCTTACATTTTTTTTTAAACTAGGGCTTACCATCTGTCTTGAACCATTTCCGTAAAGCAATCGTTTATTGCCAATTGCCAGCGATGAAATAGAACAATGCTGTTCATTTTAAAAGTTGGAAAACACAAATTCCTAACGGTTTGAAAAACATTTTGGGCCACGTACAGGAGCGGGTCTGTCGTAAATGGATTGTAGCAATATCCAGATTTTGGACAACCATATTTGATTGTAATATTGTCCTTGTCACAAAATGTTCCTAGAATCTACAAATGGATGCACAAAATTAGTTAATACCATACGCAATGGCTGTGGTTAACGTACGAAATTGAGTGACATTGCATTTGGTAGGTATTTACTTGCGTTTCACAATCGTTGAAAACGTAAGGAATTTTTGGTAAATTTTTACTGCAGTTGGTCAATAGCTTGTCAATCCGGTCGAACGATTCTTCTGATATGAAATCTGTTTTGTCTTGTGGTCCATATCGTCCATTAAGGTCAGCAAAGAGAACCATGACCTTTGATGTGAACCCTTTAGGTAGTACACTCACCGGAACAATTTCTCTGAAAATCTCAAAAGTTCGCTCGACTAATTTATAGCCTCTTATTGGGTTTGTTACGGGCGGGGCCCAACCATCAATATCGGATCTAATGCTCATTTTGGCCAAATGTCGATTCTGTTGACTGAAATGAAATTTTTGTAATTCTGAAGGAGTTTGTCGTTTTGCTTCCAAGTTTGGCGATTGGTCAACTTTACAAGTAACGTTATACGTTTCTTCTGCACCGAACTCTGGAAAGGCAAAGGTGAAAAGGTTACAGGTCAATTACAAAAGAGCGGAGCATGTGTTTCACTTACTCATACAAATAAAAGGACGGATGCAATGACACGCCCCAGTGACATATCGGGTGACGCGTTCACCCTGTTCTGACTCGACCACCGCGAAGAGACAGTCGCCCGGCTTGAGGTGCGATAAATAAGCGTCTTTGCTCATAAGCCTGCGGTGAATTTTTTTACCTTGGGCAAAGAGGTAATTTCCAGAAGAATCCTTGTTAGTATACGCGTGATATGGTTCATTGACTGCAAAATTATATGCGCCATTACTTGGAGCTCAAAGGTCAAGAAGGTCTTTATCTAAAGGCCCTTCATTAAATAAAATTGCTTTAAAATTAAAATTCACTCACATTTTACTTTATGACTGTTTGCAAATATGTTGGCGCTGTAATCATCGTCAAGCGACAGTAAATAATCAAACCCTGGCTGGGATTTACAACACTCTTCAGCCGAGTCTCGGTCAAGCTGAAAACAGAATCAAGGATCAGCCCAATGTTAATTTCAAAATCGCTGATTTCTATTATTCTAATACACTTACACTAATTGATGAAACCAGCGCTTTTCCATGTAGAATCGATTTGTAATGCTTGATTTGACATCTGTTTTGTACTGTTAACAAAATTTAACATTAAAAAAAATCATTAATGAAAACCGTTGGTCAACGGTTTTCCCGCAAGCGGGTCTCTTACATTCAACATCAACTTCAGGCTCATATTTCGGCTGCTCAGTGGTTGTTGTGACTTTTTGTCCTTTCTGCTTTCCTGAAGAAACGCCAGGAAATTTTCCAGCCCCAGCTCCGACAAGGCTCAAAATCAAAATAACGTTGAAATGCTTCATTCTTCCTTAAATCACAACATGAAAATCTAAAATTCAAAGAAAATTATTCCAGAATCCAAGTTTATCAATTAGAGCTGTTTTACCAAGAAAGTTTCACTGACCAGACTACCGCCATCCGCACGGTTGGCACGGTGGACTTTCTCAGTAATTCGATTGTAGCTAATCGTTAACTTAATAGGAATTTGATGTCCTATTGTGTCAATCCTTACTACAATTTCTAAGAAATTGTACTTTGTTTGAATCCCAATTTTAACTGCTTCCGTATATTAAAATACTTTAAAAATGGAATTGGCGTTTGACCTTTAAATTATTGCTATAGGGTACACTTATCTTACGATAAATCAACAAATATGGAGTCAAAAATGCTTGCCCCGCCCTTTCAGCAGCTTAGAAAAGCTACAGCACTGCAATAGTTCATAGAAGGGAAGACTGTCGTGCCTGATAGCACAATAATTTTCTCCTGATCCAGATTCAGCGTTAATTTCTTGGAATTCCAATAATGGTAGTAAAACGTTCTGCTGGGAAGAAAGGTGGCCGTGGAGGCGGGGATAAGCCAATTTACGAGATGCGAGGTCGACCAATTGGAATGCCACTTGAGGATTGGTACGAAGCCATTTACAAACAATGGTACAATCGAGAGACCTGGTGTCAAATGTATGAAAGACCTCTCATGGAGTGCCTAGCCAGTCGACGACACTTTCCGTATGACCTTTAACCTTAAAAACATAAATTTAAATGTGACGTCATTATTGTTTAATTCCTTACTCCAGTCAGTTCAATCGAAGCGTAATCCGATTCCAATTACCCAGAAAGCCAATGGAGTTTACAATGAAGGACAGATCACGGGGTGTCATTTTCGAACCAGGACGGCGTTGCTTCCCAAATACAACAAACTCACTTCTTGCTAAATTGTTCTAACTGAAAATTACTCCAAATCAAAACTTCTTGAAACAGTGGAGCTATAAAAACAAACTCAAACGCTTGCAATTAATCTTCATTTTAAAATTTAAAATCTAAAACTGCCAGGATTTTACTATCAAAGCGTTCACGTCTGCGTTAACCGTGACACCACCATTTTTCCAACGACAAAAGAGAAATTGTCTTATTTCCAATCATTGAAGTGAAATCTATACATAAAGAACTTTTTTGGACAGTAATAGGTTGGTAAAACATATTGGCAAAGCTTTGATAAGCATAATTAGAAACTAAATGGAACATCATCATGAACGGAGGTAAGAATTTTTAGAGCCTAAATTAGCTATAAATTAAGTATAAATGGTATGTAAGATTACTCTGCTCTGCAGAAACCATTTCTTCTGAATAAGTACACTGTTCATCAATTTTTCATGTAAGGAGCAGCAGTATCAGGAATTGGAACAATGTAGGACTTGGCTACCAAAGTTTTGAACAAATTATGACGACCGTCACCGTCGGCTTCCTTCCCAGTGATCGAAACCAATGGATAGCCAAGACGAAGACCAGCACAAATCTAACCAGGAACAATTGGAATTAGATTTACATTTATACTTTTGTTGCGTGATGAAAAACTATCAGGTATATTAAAACATACGGTAAGTTCGACATCATCCGCATCCTGTAAAACGCTCAAAGTTTCATCAACTGCAAGCACTTTGTCCACTCCAAACATGTAGGCATGAAAAACCTAAGAAAATAAGTAAATATTAGTCAACTGTAAAGGTATTCGTGGAACATAAAAAACCCAGTGTGAGCTCTGAAACGAAGCGTTTGTAGCCATTCTGCAAGACTTACCAACGGGGGAAGAATTCCCAAGACTTTGTCGATCTTTCCAGCTTCATAGATTTTGAAATAAGGAACACTGGCAGTGTTTCCATAGTCGATGAACTCAACCTGTGCGTTCTCATCCCACTCGGCTTCCAAAATCCGAACACGGTATAACTTAGAATCTTCCTCAAACTCCGTCAAGTAAATTGTCTTTTCAGCGATACCCTTCACGGCGGATTGCTTATTCACAGGGATAAAAGTTTCCAGGTCCTTTGGTTTATATTGAGCCAAATACATGTCCATGTACACTGCATGAGTGTCATCCAATCCAGAAGCATATTGAATGCTTACTTTTCCATCCATAGCAATGTGGGCAACAGATCCTGGGAAGACGCTTCCAGGTGCCTACGATTAACGTCTAGTGGTTTATGCAAAGAAAAGTTCGGAATTTTTAAAAATTTACATACCTTCTTGAGCTCAGAAATCCACTGATCAGCGCACCGTTGGGCAACGAGCATATTGAATGGAACTTCGCTCGTTTTTGCCTCCGGTTCATTTTCCCCATAAGGCCAAAGGTCCATGATTGGCACTGGCACAGCTCCCGGTTCTTCCTCATTCAGAATACCGACGCAAGTAGTTTTGCGTAAAGTACGGCATTTCAATTCTGACAGCATCGACATCAGTACTTCCTGTAGGAGCTTAGTTCCAGAGAACAGTTTTAGGTTGTTCATAAAGCAAGGAATGACCTAACCGGGCAAAACAAAGTTATCATCTAGTTCAATTGACATTTGCATGAATTAAGCCAATTTGCAGATACTTATAATGCAAACGGAAACAGTTAACAGTAGTTCCTTACATGATAATCAAACAACCTGTCCGATACATATGGCGCATAAATCTGGTTAGCTTTAAACAGCCGAGTTTGACCAATATCCAAACAGAAGACGGTGAAGTGCTCTTGGTCCAAATGGGCACTCACGATGAACCCACGGCTAAGCTCATTGTTATCCACAACGACAACCTTCTGAAGAGGCTTGAGATACTTGACGTCCATCTTACAGTGTTGAACATCCCAACCGCTATATCCAGCTGTCTAAACTCATAAAAACAGTGTTAGGTTAGTTGGTTATTACCTAAACTACAAAAGTTAGTTACGTAGTAAATTGTCAAAGTCGCATCAGCTTACCAGACCCTTGGAAGCCGGTAGATTTTGGAAAACCAGAAAACATCGTCCACTGGCACTTGGATCAAGACAAGCAAACCTAGTGTATCCATCCTTGACAGTACCGTATTGGGCTTCCATTTCCATTTCGCGTTGATTCGTAGCAATGATTTACAAAACGCAGGCCTTCTTCAATATCCTCCAAATTCCAAAGCAACTGTACACAGGTGAACCAACGATCTGACCTTTGACCTTCGCTCTTAAAAAAATCCTGACAGCAAGAACAGACGACGACGACGAGACGACGACAGCCAACCGGACAGATGAGCCAGAGACAAACAGAAGACAAAACTGAAAAAAAGTTAGGAATTTGACTGAAGATTATGGAAATGAAAAAGGCGTGCTTGCATTCCGTCCGCGTCCCCAGCAGAGCTTCTAGCGCTAAAATTTGAATATAGCATTTTATTAGAATATATGTTCTTATGAATATGAATTTTGTCAAACTTCGAAAGTAAGATATCACGGCACGATAAATTCGCAATTTCACGGATCACGGTATTGTGCACGTCTAAATGCCTAAATAATAATTTTATTATCAGTACCCTCTCGGATTAGTATTAAAAATAATGGAAATTCTAGGAGACTATTTGGATTATTGGTGTTACAAACTATGGATTTTGTAATACGTTTTGAATGTATTATTTTAGAAAATTATAAAAAAAAAAAACTATATAATTTTTTGTTAAATGTTTGTTTAAAAAATATTCAAAAATAATTTATTAATTAAAATTCTTAGGTACAAAGGCTTGAATAGAGGAAGTTGAACAGTGGATGCACGGATTGAGAATTCCTGAGGTAATGTTTATGATTTTGCCGTGAGATTTTGATTCTCACAGGGAAATACAAACAGATTCCGTCCAAATTTACAGGCAGAAGAAGCAGAAGGAGATTATAGTTTAGTTAAAAGTTTACATTTTAATTAGTTATTATTTTAGGTTATTTGTTATTAGTGTGACTCTTGAAACCGTTGAGAGGGATCGACCTCTGACCTTTGCCATTACCCCAAAAATGGATCCTTCCACTTATGAAGCCCTGCGTAATCAAACGCTCCTCTTCTTCGTTGAGAAACTTCTCGAAAAGTCACCACGTTCCCTGCATGACCTAAGTTGTCAATTTGGGTCACGTAATTTTACGAAGGAGATGAGACAAATTGCTGGTGGAAGTCAAGCTGGACTTAAAAAATTTATTCTTCAGTATCCATCCATTTTTACACTGGAATCAGAGCTTGTGTCCTATACAACTGGAGTTAAGCAAAAGGTCAATCGAGATTACAACAAGGAGGCAGTAGAGTACTTTCGTAGCCGTTTACTTCAGTATGGATTTAATGTTCGTGTTCCAATTAAATCACTGCTTGGCCACCGCTCTCAAGCAAATACAGGTTCTTAATTACCCTAATTTACTAACCCTAACCTAGGGATTACTTCTAACAGCTAACTTAATAATTTAAAAATGCTGTAACTCAGTTTTTGGTTTTCAGAAATCCGCCATGTTTCTGGTCAGCATATCAACGAGTTTCGTGACTTCCTGGAACGAAATGCCGAGTTCGTCGTGTCCGAAGAATTTGTATCGCTTAAGGAATTTGAACACGAGAAAATTACGGAATTTAGGGAAGTCAATATGAATTATGACAAGGAAAGTGTGTTCAGACTCTGCAAATTTTTTGTTACACTGATCAGTGACAAGGGTCCAATGCTGGTTGAACAACTGTTCCACCAAGTTGGAGTGCAGTTTGAAGCTGGAGAATTCGAAGGGATTTTCAAGAATCCTAATGAGTAAGATTTTGAACTTCAATCAATCGATCGACGATCGAAACCAAAGATGATTAGAACTTCCGATCGGGAGATCAATTCCACTAATTGCAAGATCGTTATGATTAATTTCTTCTTTTGATTTTAGCTTGGGAGTTTTCTTAAAAATTCAGCCGCAGTGCTTTCAAGTAAGTTCGACTCCAGCCATAATCCATGCCAATTTATTTGGATTTGAAAAATGGCTTGTATCAAAATTTAGTATGCTAACGTTTAAATTTTACGCTCAGGTCCACTCGAATCTGGTCACGTTATCTGATACCTATTCTGTGGGATTGGACTTTCTTCATCGTCAATGCGATAATGGACCTAAATTTCAGCTGCAATCTCAATTACAATCACAACCAACTTCCAGTGCTTCCGTCTCCAATTCTCAACGGTCTCCGTCCTTTACATCGTCTGTGCCCACGACTAGCCAAAGTGGGAACAATGCTCAACAGGCCCAAGGCCCAGTTCCACTTTTGTCCTTGTCTTTAACAAATGTAGGAACAAATCACAATGTAGGATCAAAACAGCATGCCATTATTGACACCCCACCGCCTACACCACCATCTAATTCTTCCAACCAAAAAGGCAACAAGAGTACTTTGAAGCAACGCGTCAATTCAATTCTTATTCAAACTCTGACTGACAATACTGAAAAGGATTACAAACATTCAGCTCAGCAGGGCCAGGGACATGGGAGTGGAAGACGTGGCGGTGGGAGCGGTGCAACAGAAGAAGAACGTTCTCGACATTTAATTTTATCAAATCTTACGATCATCACACAGAAGCGAAAGGCCAAAGATGTGGTGGATCATCTACTCAAAGAAAAATTCTTGGGCGTTGACTGTGAAGGTGTGAATTTAGGCATCGATGGAAAAGTCACATTGGTTCAAGTTGGAATCCCTGATGGTGCTGTTTTTATCTTTGATTTACTTTCTGATGGAATGAGTGGAGAAATTCGGAGGTTAATGGAATCTGAAATTCTTAAGGTAAAATTAACATTATGGTTGACACGAAATCAGGTTAGACGAGCTAAGCTTGCCAAAAATCGCTTAGCTCGCCTGTCGCCTAAAATCGCTTAGCTCGCCTGTCGCCTAAAATCGCTTAGCTCGCCTGTCGCCTAAAATCGCTTAACTCGCCTGTCGCCAAAATCACTTAGCTCGCCTGTTTCGCCTAAAATCGCTTAGCTCGCCTGTCGCCTAAAATCGCTTAGCTCGCCTGTCGCCTAAAATCGCTTAACTCGCCTGTCGCCAAAAATCACTTAGCTCGCCTGTCGCCTAAAATCACTTAGCTCGCCTGTCGCCTAAATCGCTTAGCTCGCCTGTCGCGTAAAATCGCTTAACTCGCCTGTCGCCTAAAATCCTTGAGCAGAAAATTAGCTATTCTAAACTCCTATCAACTGCCTTAGATTTCTTGGAACTTTTCTCAAAAACGGATTTGAACTCTGAACTTTTATTTTCAGGTTATGCACGACTGCCGAAACGATTCTGTGAATCTCTTTAACCAATTTGGAATTGAGTTAAAGAGTATTTTTGATACTCAAGCGGCTCATGTTGTCATCCAACAAGAAAATGGACAAAAGGCTAAAAATATTAGTCTTAATAACCTTTGTGAGATTCATGCAGTGGAAACGAATCAATTCAAAGATAAAGTGAAAGTAAGTTGCTTAAATGAATTGAAGAATTATAAGTTAGTTAAAGTATTTAAGTTTCAGCCTCAATTTTACGTACATTTTTAATAGAAAATTAAAATATTTCTACTTTTCAGTCCGTCTACCGCTACGATCAACGCTACTGGCTAAGAAGACCGCTGACACAGCAAATGCAGTGCTACGCTGCCAGCGATGTCATTACTTTGGTTAAGCTTTACCCTCTCCTAAATGCAAAACTACGAAATGTTCCATTACTAAAAGAACTTACTTTTGAACAAATTAATGCTCATATAAATCCTGATGAAGTCAAGGCCAAGAGACGCTTGCGCAAGAATGAAGGTTAGAATTAAACAAGAAAAAAAGACCAAAATCTAATACAGTACCATTATTCGACGGTATGTAATACGAAAATATTTTTAGGTGACGTTCAAGAGTTACAGGCCAAATTGGATTGCTGCCCTGATTTGAGCCGATTGGTTTTGAGTAACAGGGAATTGCGTTTGATCAAGTAAGAAATTCTAAACTGTTCACGATGTTCTAAAAATACATTTAAAATTTTTTAATAAAATAAATTAGGTACAACGAATTTAGTTTAGCCTTAAAAGTTTTAATTTCCTCGTCCAGGCACATGGCCCTTTCAGAGTCAACTTTGGAACAACTTTCAAATTCACTTAAAATTGCCCGGAAGTTGAACAAGTCTCAATTATCGGATCACTCATCCTCTGAATCAAACTTGACAAGTCTGGAACTTAATGGACAAGACAGTGGATGCTTTAATACACCCCCAGAAACCATGTCAACAAATTCCACTACTGATAAAATTGATTCAATTGAACGTCTTATTGATCGGATTTTTACACCCCAAACTGGGGTCAAAGTTGAATCCGGAACGCAAACAGTATCGACAGGAGACATTGTTCTATCCAAAATTTGGGACGAAGATTGACACAAGTATTGGTGGTGCTGGAGAACTTAAGAGTGCGTTAAGAACTTATATTAGAATCGAATCAAGTCATCGTTAACGAGCATTAACATAGCGTCACATTGTCAACTACAAGACTATTGTCAAGAATAGGAAGAACTTAATTGCAATTAGCAAAGTTAACTTATAGTATTACAACTTAGAAAGTTAACACTCAGCTTGTAGTTGACCTAATGACCTTGATCAGTATCCTTAGACGGTGCAATGTTAATAATCATAGCTTAATCGGTTGGTCGGTAATCAAGGTCGCAATAATATCAAATAACATTAGTGAATTAA
Organism: Neanura muscorum; assembly: GCA_019775825.1. NCBI lineage: Eukaryota > Metazoa > Arthropoda > Collembola > Poduromorpha > Neanuridae > Neanura > Neanura muscorum. The sequence continues at coordinate 17,119 of JABASL010000082.1, read as the reverse complement.
CTAATTACAGAATCCGTCATAATCAGCAGTGCTATAATTAATAAATTAAGTTTCGCAATAAACGTTTTCGCTTAACTTTTTTCATTTTGGCTCTGGATTTATTCAAACCGAGACGAAAAAGTAATTAATTGTCATCATTAATAATTTAGCCTCTTTTTCTTAAGTTTTTTAGTGTAGTACAATAATAGGTATATAATAAAAGTTAGGATTTTCTCTACCTTACAATTACAAATCTTAATTAAAACTTCTGAGTAATCGAGGCGAGTACTTTTAGTGCTTTAGAAGCCATCAGAAACACACTGCGGAAAAAAAAAACGAACACACGTGCAACGCAAGTCATTATTTACAGATGCGACGACGCAAGCATACGGATAAATTACGTCGTTTTTTTTTTAAATTTTCAAATTGGAAATCCGGTTTGTCTGTTGTCTACTAAAAATTGACTAAACTGGTTCTTTCGTCTAATAAATGCTGAAGATTCCAGTTTCAATTTGTAAATTGTCTTGCTAAATGCTTCCACTAGCGTGAAGCGCCAGCGCTGGCTTCACTTTACACAACTCCTTAGAATTTTAGAAAAATTGAATAATTCTGGTCACAACGATAAGGAAAGTCTAAAGTCTAAGCAAGCGTGTCAGGGCGTTACTTTACACTCAAGTCAAAACTTTTACTTTCCAAAGAAATTTCATTTTCTAATTTACAACTACTAACCACTCAGACAATTTCTTAAGGCATCACAACAAGGATAGGGGACATTTTTTTTAAATTTTGACTTTTTTGAGAATGAACACCTGAAGACGGATTGATTCTACCTAGGCTAGTATTACTTTTACAAACAAAAAAATTGAACAACTTTTGAACAAATTGCAGGATTGTATATAATATTAGGAGTTAAGAAAATAATAAGCATGCTCTGGATTTTTGATTGAGAACTGACAACTGAATTTGATGTTATCCTTAATTTAAAAAAAAATGAACATGCAAATGTAACAATTGAGGAAATCTGATGTCTAAAATCATTAACATCACAGACAACGTGCGACGGCGGTGAGTGTGGAGGCGGCGCAAAGTTTGTAAAAGATTTGAAAATATGGATACAAGAAGCGCTAGCGCTCTAAAATTATTATTACTGGCAGCGGAAGCAACACTTTCCAAAGGCAACACTACTAAATTCTTATCACCTAGTTAAGTTATAAGTACTTGATTTTTTGGCGATTTAGTTTTTAGTAAGATTATAGGCGTTTTACACTCTGAGACTGCATTTTCCTAGTTTTGTGAGTTTCGAAGGCTTAACACATTTGACTGAGAAAATCAATCAATCTTAATCAAATCCTTCACGAAATTTTAGATTCTGTCATTGTGCTTATTGTCTTCGTCCTTCCTCTTTGCTCATTCCTTCTCTGCTGTGTGTTAACAAAAATAAAATTTAAAAAAAAATGGAGGAAAACATAAAAGGATTCTACACAAACAAAACCCCTCATACAGAATTTGAGACTGCAGCAGCAGACCAAAATTTTAACGAGTAAAATCTACCCTCTTAGTTCATTAATTCTACGAACGACCAAAAAAAAAGAAACAATTCAATTCAAAAAGTTAACTAAACTTTGTTCTAATTTCAAAACATTTCAGGTAGCTCAAGATTAATTGATAATTAAATTAAAGCTAACTCATTTGATTCATTCTCTGAGCTGAAATTGAACTTTTAGTGTCTTCTAGCAGCCGCTTCTTCTAAAGCTCTAACTTTCAACTCTCGCTCCCTTTGTTGCTGCTGCTGCTGCCTGAAATTCAGATTAGAAATAGCTATCATACATTCATTTAACAAACAACCGGGAGAAACTTAAACACGCTGTAAAAGATAGAGAGTCTGTCATTCCATTTTACATACTAGATTAAACAAAATACAAAAGACGAGAACAAAATTCTGAATTAAAAAACCAAAGGAAGGAAGTATAAAAAAAAACTTTGATAGGTTTGACGAATGACGAACAAAGAGAAGTGACAGAATTGACACGAGACAGAGAAAAGACTTATTTCTGTGGGAGGCTGTTTATATACCGAAGATACTCTTCTTGTTGGGCTAGAAAGGAAGGATGCGGTCCAAGCATAGGCCCACCACCCCCACCATGTGGAAATCTTTCTCTGTCCATTAGCATCTGTCGCTGCAACTGAACCACACATATAAAACAAAATTATTAAAAATTAGTACCTTCGTTTTTTAACTTTTGATCTTCTTAGATAAGCATTCCTCCAATTTTGAGAATGCCAATGTCCTTACATGATGAGTTAGTTCAGGGGGATATCTTCCTAAAATGTCTGGATGAAGGCCTAAAACGGCATCACGTTGCATCAGTCCTGAATTTCGTTGGTAGGCAGCTGCAGCTGCGGGATGCAACATTTCCATTCCATACCCAGGAATTTGTCCCGCTAAAATACAATACATAAAAAATGTAAATATTGACAGAAAAAGTAAATTACAAAGAAGCCACTTGTGAGTGCAAGCGTTTGTACTTTAGTTTCTAAATTCCGTTTACCTGCTAGCTGCATCCGCATCGAATCCATGGCCATTCTCTCAGCATTTAATCGTTCCAGTTGTTCGTTCCCCAATTGAGCTGGAATACCTTGAATATATAAAACGTCATTGACTGACGAAGCAACGCCACATTATTTACATACAAGAAATTCCAATTGCTGAATTGGAACTTTACTTCGCTACTACCACCATTAAAATTTTGGTTTTTCCAAACTTGAATCCAAAACTTACCTAGTCGCTCCAACCTATCCCGCTCAAGGGCACTAAGGGTTGACGTAGGTGCTCCACCTCCTGGGTACATTCCTGGATAGGCAGACTGGTGAAGGGCTCCCATTTGTGGTCCCCCAGGCCCTAGACCTCCATATCGACGATGAACTTCAAACCAATGTGGATCCATGGGACTTGGCATGCGATTCTGCGGGCCAGGTGGGCCCTGAGATGCAGAATTTGGTCCTCCAGGAACATTTCTTAGAAATTCTTCTTTTAATCTATCTGAAAGTTCTTTTTCACGGATAAGTCGCATCTCGCTCTCTCTCTTTTCAAGGGCCTCAAGTTCAAGCCGCTCTCTCGCTCCGTAGAAGCCCAATTGAGCATAAGGAAGCATTTGGTCCAGAGGATTTGGTGGAAGCATTCCAGGCGGTCCAGGGCGCATGCCCCCAGGGGAAAATGACGTATGAGGACGAGCGTACTCTGACAATTGTCTTAGGGCTGGCGTGTCAGCGAAACTTCCTGGTCGAGGCGTGAATCTATCGTATGGTGAACTTCCGGGATGGTTTGGATCCATTAATCCAAGAGGCATGGACTTCGGTGTGTCACGCTTATTATTCTCTGGTGTTGGAATATTTTTCCTTGCCTGAGCCGCTCTTTCACGCTCTTCCCTTTCTTTTTCAGCCTGTTTTCGAAGGCGTTCTTCTCTTTTCCTTGCCAATTTTGAATCTGGAACAGGCTTTAAAAAAAGTGCAAAGTTCAATTATTAGCCGTTATTGTAACTTGTAGTTACAATATAAACGTTGTCGTTGAAGGATATTACTTCGCACTTATTTTACTACTTAATTCTTATTTTAATTGACTAAAGTGTTAATTTCATAATTTTGATTTGGAGGTACATACACACCTTGAACGTGAGGTCCGTGCGAGCACAAGAATTGAGATCACCACGATTCCAATGTCTCAAGAAGATTGCGCTTTGACTTCGATGACACTCAGAGTCTTCTACTTTAGGTTCAGGACTAGGACCACGGGGAACTCCATGCGGACTCGGTGCTTCTTCCATGTCTTCATCCTGGTGCATGTCATGATTATCGCCATGATCTGGAATACCTAAAGAGGCCATGTTTCGTGCATGCCCATGACCTCCCATACTCAAGTGTTGATGATTCGAGTGACCATGATCACGCTCTCGATCTCTATGATTTGCACTATTAGATTTTGAACTAGTTTTGACTCCATGCCCATGTCCACTATTTCCGTGTCCATGACCATGATGAGCTGGAGAATCATGTTTCTCTTTGGCAGATGATTGTTGCATAGAAGGTGGGTTTTGGGGCGAAGGTGGGCGTGGCATTGGCATACCACGGGGATGAATGGCATGCATATGCTGCTGTGGTGGAGGATAAGGTGAGAATGGATATGGAGCAAAGTAAGGGCCATAAGGGTAAGAATACAATGGATGTGGCGGCCCGTGTGGATGAGGATGGAAAGCACCTGGAAACGGACCACCCCCTGGTGGTAAGTGAATATTTGGATGCGGAATTGGACCGGGCGGGCCTGCATGTGTCGTTGTCGTACTCGAACCAATGCATGGCGGTGGTGGTCCAATTGAGGAAGCTAAGGGCATGGAACCCACTCCCATGACACCGCTGCTGCCACTTTTTTGTGGTGATTGTTCATGTGAATTTGGTGAAGCTTTTGTGGAATTGATTCGAAGTGAAGACTCTCGCATTCCTTCCTTATCATGTATAATTCCTCGTCCATCTTCACATCTTTCTCTTTCTCTGCCATCCCTTTCAGAACTTGAAGAATTACTGTCCAATGAGATATCACGCTTCGGTTTGTGCGTTGGAAATAAATGCGGTCCAGAGACACCTGGGCTGGTCCCATTGGCTATGGCTGTTGTAGGGGGTTGATTTGTATTAGTAGAAATAGAAATTGGTGGGTCAAAGGCTGGATAGCCTGGAACTTTGAGGCTACTAAGCGATTGAAGTGGATTGAGTTCTTTTCCGTCACTCGCACCTCCGATTCGAGATGATTCTCCAACAAATGGTAACGGAAGATGTGGAAAGAGTCGACTAATGGCCGGGTTATTTGAGATTGGACTAGAATTGAGAGCATCTTCTGCCGAAGAAGAAATGATTGCATCAGCTGATGAAGGGGAATTTTTAGGAATAGGCACATTCAAATTTAGGAAGGAGTGATTAATGGAGTGTTGTGGAGGAGGAGGCGGAGGTTGAATTGACGTAAAATTACCAAAGGCAGGGGGACCACCAGCAGCACCACCCTCTAAGGGACTTCCTCTCTCTGTCGTTGATGTCGTTAGTGTCGAAAGGCCAAACATAAGGGGTGGCTTCTTCGTACATGTATTTAGGTTAAGTGGAGGGATAGGTCCACCGCTGCCGTTGGAACTGTTGAGATCATCTCTCTCTGGCGGGCCCACAGGGGAAATAAGACTTTTCTCATCCCTAATTTTGATTAGCCCCACTTCCGGTCCTTCCCCAACAACAGGAACTGACAACTCTGTGGGCCTCAACGGTGGTGGCGGTGGGATAGTACTCTTGGGCATAAAAACTTTGTCGTCCAAGTCACCAGTCTGACGATTTGGTGAATTTTGGAGTGGTTGAACTGTTGGTTTGATGGGACTGTCCGTAGTCCTTAATCGTAAATCACTTCCATTATTTTCATTTGTGGTACTATTGGCTGGGGGAAGTAGATCCTTAGCAAAATCCGGTACAACCAATATTGGTTCATGCTTAAGAAGCATCACTGGGGGGCTTGACCGTAACTCGCACTCACTTTTCTCTGTCACAAACCGTAGGAGCTCATTCTTCAAATTCGCTTTCCCTTCCGGCTCTTTCTTTACTTCCGGTGGCATGCTAAACGGCTTCGTATCTGACTTTGCATCTTTTTCTTCCTCTGCCTTTATAAATGTAGCTTCAGAAGAGGAAGGAGGAGTGGGTAGGGGTGCAACGTCCTTGGGGGGACTTGGACTTGCGGTTTCGGGTCCACGTGACTCAACTTTTGGTTTTAGATCTTCTGGTTTTAGGTCAGCTGGACCAGGACTTTCTTCTCGCCCTGTAAGAGCTTTCAGAGAATCCACAGGAGAAGGCGACGAGGTTCGAGAGCTTGATCCTTCATTGTCACCTACTTCCTCAATTTCATTTGCCTCAACTTCGTCGTCCACAGAACTCCCAACTGAACTTCCAGAGGGACTCTGAAGCAAAAAAAAATTTATCACTTGTAAAAAAAAAATATTCAGAAATTAATGGAGCTCAAAACAAAGATTTTGGACAGCACCAAAAATTCAATGTCAAAAGTATTCACTTGTTTGTGCCTTACTTCCGGACGGTCTTCCTTCCTTTTCTTTGCATTGGTTGTTTTGTACTCTTCTGAGTCCTCCTTTCCACGTTTCCTCGGACGAGGTGAGGGACTTGGTGCATTAGACTGAAAAGATAAAAAATAAAAGTTTTATAATAATTTAGAAATTATCAATTCGCTTTTACACAAACACAAAACTGGACAATATTTCTTTTCGTAAAATTCTGTTTTTACATTATAATCGAAAATCACAGAGTGGATAATCATTCTAGCTTGTGGGCCGAGGATAAGCCAGAGGCGTGCTGTAAATTTCAGGCTAAAACTGCTTGAGACCACCACAAAGCAATTTCAATAATAACAAATTCAGACTATCAGACTACAGCTCTTGTACCACTACTATTACTACCAACGTCTGTCTGTACTACTACTTAGAAGCCGGAGCAGAGAAAAGAAGAGGAAACTAGAAAGAGAAAGTTCAAGAGAAAATCCCCTTCGTCTTCTCAATTGGATTTTCTCCACTTGACTACAACTTTTCTCCTCCTTTCCCTCGCCTCGAGTGTCACTGAGGCAGAAACACCTTCACAAGAACTCTAGTTTCTCCCCTTCCAAGGAACATTCAGCGCTACTTCAGCCAGCAGCAGCTCTCTCAAAGAGAAACTGAAAGAAAGCACGACTTTCTGAGAGAGGCAGTGAGCAAAAGATTCAAAGCCTCCAAAAAACCTAAAGCTCCTAAAAAGAGTATTCTTTTGGCTCTAATCCGACTCCGATTCCGACTCTCATTTCACAGTCAAATTCTCTCACTTTCTCAATTCTAAAGAACAACTTTTTTTTACCGACAACTAAAAAGCTGAACCTGACTGCAATGGTATATAAAAGAACTACTTACAAAACGGCCATTTGAGCGTCTCGTAAAGAACAAAACGCCCATTTACAGCAGTTTTCACGCATTCGCTAAACAAAAGGCAATTTTCCATTCCAGCACTGCCAAAATAACATAATGTTATTATTCCATTACCTTAGTTTTACTCTTGTCACTTGAGGAACTAGTATTGCTCGCTGCTCCTGGTGACTTCCGTCCAGATCCCTTCATTTCAGGTTCCGGCGTACTTGTACCACTTCCGCGTTTAGGACGATTCCGTGCGTTCTATCAGAATACAAAACAAAAACTGTTATAAAAATGTACAAGAGATTAAAAAGAGATATAAAAATCAACAACTAAATGAAAAATGAGGAGCAAAAGTTATGAGGGGCAAACTAGAGATAAAATGTAAGAGAAGGGTCAAGGATAATATGGGAGGAAGTCTGACTCACAGTCAGTTTACTATCACCACACTAATTGAAGAAGCCGTACACACCAAAAACATTGAAAATATTAATGTGTACAAAAGAGACAAAAAAAAGACCAAAAGAGAAGTTAAACAGTAAAGGTATTATCTTGTTCTGTGAGTTATTTACATTTGTTGGTGACTTTACCAATTCTTTGGTTCTGGTACGTGTCCGGATTCGACCTTCATCTTCTTGAACAACTGGGCGAAAGAGGTAGGGAGGATCCTTTGGCCCATCCAGAGCCGGTAAGTCTCCATACTTTTTAAAATGTAGTCGACAGTCGGTACACAAAATGACTTTTTCTTTACCCGCGTGGTGCCAGTCCTTTGAATCTATCGAACAGGAGCAGAATAACAAAAATTAATGCCTAATACTTTAGAAACAGCTCTACTAAATAGTAGAAATTTTTTCAAAGCAAGTAATGTTTGAAAATTTTAAACGAAAATTTTACTTGTAGTAAAGCAATGACGACAATGGTAGCCACTCAAGTCTCTAGAGTCTGAGTCTTCTTCAGAATTTTCGTCTTCGCTGGCCGAACTAAGGTCACCAGGATCTTCTTTATTTGTGCGAGCGTTACGCGGGGCTCGAATACGACGAAGAACGCTCTGGCGCCGATGTCTGCGATGTGTTCGACTCGGACCAGCTCCTGGCGTCTTTTTCCACAAGTAGTAAAATTCAACTAATTCACCAGTCTCTTTGTGTGGAAGAAGTTCCTTTCGAATTCGGAAAAAATTCTTGCCATACTGACGAAGTCCTTTCACGAATCGTTTCTAAAATTTTATATAACAAATTGTAATTTTCAAAACAGAAACATAAGCATGCCCATAACGTATTGTATTAATGTGTGGCACATGTTGGGTATCAGCTTACAGTTTCTTCTTCATTCCATTTCTTGTCAATCCCTTTTGGGACTGGGCACTTGACAAGGGCTTGCAACGCTCTCCCAGGTTCATATCCAGAATCATGAAGCTGAAGGAAAAATAAATAGAAAAACAAATTTAGAATATGTAACTCGTATATTAAGCCGCTTCCAGATTTTAATTCATTTTCATTTACAACAGATAGAGCATTGATCGTAGTGTCATCACGAGAAGCTGCGAGGCATCCGTCATCAGGAGATCCACCTAAAAAAATATATTTAAAAAAAAATATGTAATCTCCAAAACAAATTCTTCAATGTCGCCAAAAATCTACAAGTTCTTGATACAAAATAACCCTTACCGTCACACATTCCCGCGAATGCAGCCATAGACCGAGCTGCCCGCAAGTACATGACCAAGTCCGCATCCAACGTTCCACCCGGTCGCCAACATATTTCCTCCCAATCTTCACAACGGACTGGCACACCCACTTGCAATTCCGGAAGTCGAGCCTGTAAAAGAATCAGTACCAATAAAATCTCATTTCATTTTCATCCTGCCCAATCCCATTTAGCCCTCAAATTCAAATTCCATCTTTCCTCATATCCTTCTACTGGTAATAAATTCATTAAACCGAGTCAGGATTGAGCATTTTGGATGTAAACAAATCTGAAACAAGCTGTCGCCATACTTTGCTCTTATCCAAAAAATCTTCATAGTGTAGTGTAGACTCAACCATCGATTTTTCATTCAAGACTAATACCAACCAACCACATGAAAATTGGGACCTTAAAACTAGTTTTTGACCCCTGATTTCCAATATTTTTACCTGATGCGACGGGCCGACCCGTATTTCACCCTGTGTCGACGCCAGTCTGCGAGTTTCCGGATTATATCCCAAAACGTAGAAGAAATGGTCCGGACAAGGTTTGAATGTTTGTATTAGTGATGAGATCTCAGCAAAATGATCCACCTTACATAAACCCCTAAAGAAATATAGATCAACGATTAGGAAATATTACAATTTAACAAGCCCTTATTTGTTAAGCTAAAACATTTTATTGTTCATGTGTCGTAAAAAACATATTGCGAGTAAATACCTGAGCACTGACACAGGATAGGTATCCGTGGCATCGGAAATAAATAGTTCACGAACACTTAATTCAGGAAATAGTGTGAGAGCTTCTGATTTGTTACAACCTAAAAAGACAATCAAATTCTAAATTGCTGAATCCTCCTCATTAGTATCCCTCACTCAACACTTTATTCCCAAGCCTTTCGATTTAATTGCGATAAGAATCTCATTTTCCTTAAGCTTAATTTACCATTTGCGACGTCTAGAATGTTTTTATCCTGAGAATCAAGGGCAGTCCTGTCTTGAACGAGTAATTGGTAAACAGTTTCTGGAACTTCACACGGACGATAGAACCATTTTATGTGGACCATCAACGTATCCCGTTTACTCTAAAATTAACAGAAAAATCACAATTAGCATCACTATAGGAAGTTAATTATACCGATTCCAGAATAGTACAAATTCCAGCTATAGCAAACTAAACACCAAATTCTAACAAAATCATGACTGACCTTTCATTGTCACAATAAATCACAATCAAATCACACAATGAACACGTTTGATAAATTACTCCGCAGCATTCATTCGTAAGTCAATACGTTTAGCATACCCTGCTGTTCTTGTCGTCTCGGGTATTTACCATCAACACAATCAGGTTTATGGTAAGTACAGGCTCGACTAGCAGTCTACCACACCTGAACATTAATTTCCATGCCCATCATAATGATTTACCCCGTAAATGATTGAATCTCCCTAACTGAATACAAATTATTTTAACTGCCAACTGTGTATGATGTAAACGGACTACGAGTCATCACAATTCGCGAATGACAAGTGTTCACCACCTCATCTGACGTTATCTATTTCTATGCATGTATATAGCGTTAACTACAGACAGATTAACCGTAAAACCACTTGTATTCATCATATTTCACATACTTCACGAAATATTTTACGATATTAGTGCAATAAATTGAGTTAATTACCAGGTAACTAACAGATTCCTAAGTTTTAAAACGTAACATTAAGTGCAAGTGCTTGAGTTCCGTCACAATTACACTTTTCGACGATGCACTTCCACAAGGCAAGTAGTATCAACTAATAGTTAAAAAAAAACGTATAAAATATGACGATTATAATCTCTGACGAGATGACACTTCGTTCAACACCAACAGATTATTAAACTGACATGGGATGAGACAACGTCAGGGGAAAACTAAAGTGAAGACAGAAATGTAAACATTAACACCCGCAGTGGCTCGTTCTTGACTACATTATAAAAAATCATCCCTATAGCTCCTACTATACGCTATTCAACGTGTGACTTCTTATCTCGGTTGTGTATGGTTGTAAGTGGAAAGGGAATTGGCAATCCTCCTCAAAGACAAACCAAAGGGGTTGGGAAGAAGGATTTGGAGGTGTGAATAATAGATGAGCCTTAAATTAATCAATTACTGAGACCACCTTGGATAATTTTGATTCTTACGTAATGATATAAAAAGGGTTCATAATTGAACTTCGTCAACCACCAAATTCTAAAGTCACTTCCACATTTACTAATTCTACACCCGTACGTTGATATGTTTCAAGAATATTATTGTACTTTGTACTGTTATAGAATCATGTATAGACTGACACAGACTTGTGTGTAGGAAAAAGAGAACTTTCAACTTTAGACTTGATTTTCAAATGCCAGCCATTTTCCTCTCCCTCGGTTGCCAGATTCCAGTGAGAATTGGCCGAACCCCTGCCATTAAGCCATAACCAGAAGAAAACTAAATCCATACAGACTCTCCACCAACTACGCAAAATCAACTTTCACAAAATTTAATAATTCCCAGGGTATTATTGAAAAAATTAAGTATAAAGTCAATGGCTGTAGATTCTAATAGAGCATCGACTGCTATTGACTTTATTCACCCTGATAGTACCTAAACAAATATTCTATAGAAATTTATATAGTATATATAAATATAATAATAATACTTAATAATGTAATCATACTAACCTAAACTTTCTTTTCTTCGTAACTTTGTTCTGCGATTTTATTTGTTCTAAACTTCGTCCCCCACTTACCGTTGAATATATTTGATAGCTAAGATGGGCTAAAATACTTCAATAACTGTAACCAAAAATATTGGATGATTTCTAGTCACAAACTTACCAATGAGAATCGATTTAAAAAATTTATTTGCTCTTATGAATACAGTTTTACAATATTATGTTTGTAATATAATTAAGAAGATTTTATAAGTATTAATTATATATTTTTCTGTAGACCAGGAATTTACAAAAGTTAGCACTTCACTATTGGCGATAGATTTGTTTCAATTCGACATTGCCTTCGTTTTTGGTCGCCGTCCTGGCAGACAAGGAGGGCCAAATGCATCCTCGTGCAGGAGATGTGCGATTATTAAGGCAGCAAATCCAATGGATGAGATAGTATAGCACGTCAACAAGAGAAGCCGCTTCCACGACATATATCTGGGTAGGGTTTCGTTGTAGTCCGACAGTAGAGGATACTGTGTAAAGACTCTATTCCGTTCGCGTTCCAGAACAGTGTCTGTGTTCCGCTGGAATTTAATCATTATTAGAAGGAAGACAATTTGAACAATTATTAAACTGTAGACGGAGTGGTAAATGCTGCAAGGGGCCACATTGTAAGTTGTAAATGGCGCGGTTCCAATGGTAGCGTATCCGATTATGAAGATTGGTATATGGAGCCAAGCATGGGCGACTTTCAATCTTTCAATTGGAAACGGGAGAAAGTGGCAGCCGCGGGCAATCCCAATGATGGCTTCCAGTGTCAGGAGTGCCATGGTGCCGAAACCGAGACCAGAATGCATGTTAGCGGGATAGTATGCACTCACTTGAAAGTATCTCTCCCCGGAAACGACGACATATGCTGAAAAGGTGATGATCACAGCGATCGCAGACAAACCAACGTGTACCATCAACCAAAATGGACCAAGGACTGGAAACGGAGAAGCATTAACTTTGTAGAAACGGGCAATTGCTGAATTCAGTGGGAGTAGGATCACCCAAACTGCGATCATGAAGGCTCCATGAATCTTTTCTGCTATGTAAGTAGGATAACCCGCGGTGGTGATGCATTGGTTGGTATAGCTCCATCTGTTGTTTACGTGCCCTGCCATGTACAACCAATTGTGGTAATTGAGCGCTCCAGAGGACTGTACACTACCAGCGGCAAGTAGGTTATAGTACTTGTCATGTCGAGAATTACGTCGGATTAGTGTAAAGTTCCAAGTGGGCCGGAAGTGGACATAATGCAAATCAGTTGGGAGAAGAAAGGTACAGGTTGTCTCTCCATTTTCATACTTGGTGTGGATGGATGTTGCAACTGGACGACCCCATTTAGTGTGAGCTCTGACATTCATCCGCTGGTGATTCCATCTCAAGGAAAATTTCACACCCTTGTCGGCCTTAAGCTCGCAGACAAAGACAAGATCGTTCCCCATTTTGGTGTTGTAAGAAAGTGCATATGCGAAGTAATGCGGTGACGTTTTCGTAGAGGTCATGTTGACACGAATGAACATAGGTAGGAACTGATCCTGTATAGCCCAGCTATTATTGGCAATATTGGTGAGATTGATAGGACCCTCGTACGCGTACTGGACAAGGTAAGTGCAGTTTCGACCGATCAGACACTGTTCACCGTCAGCCATATCAGCCGTGAGGCCAAAACAACAGACAGTAGAGTTACAACGATTCTTGCGAGTGTAGCATCGGTCATAGATTGATCCATTTGTTGGACAACGGTTTGTTGTGTAAACCCAAGGGTAAGTCTTTTCCTCATCTTTTGTTGTTTGATTTTTACACTGTATTAGAGACACAATTCCGAGCAGAATGAAGCAGGTGAACACAATTGACGACATCTACGTGCCAAATTAAAAGTTGCTTCGCTCATAACCAAATCATGTTACCCGTAAGTTTAGAATTTTAATTTTAATTACCGCAAAAGTTATCCGCAAAACCAATGTTGAAAGCGCGACGAGAAGGATCAGAAGAGGTGACCACAAAGCATTATGTCCAACCTTACAAATATTTGGACACGGGAAACCCAAGCACTAGCGCTTGTTACGTTGGTAACCCATGACAATAAAATTGCATAAAATTATTTTCATATTTTCAAGATTTTCCGTATTCATCGAATTCCACTATTTGGGAAAAAAAACTAATTCCACCTTAGAGAATGGCATTAAAATAATATAACTCGCATGTCGATGTCGAGACGTAAATGTGACTAGCCCTTGTTCACTTGAGAGATTCGTCGGTGAGAACAGAGGCGGTGGTAGTAGTGTAAAAGTTTTCACAAAATACCTCAGATCTACGTCCGCCCATCTTTCGTCTCGTCGTCCTCGTCATCAGGGCCGACGTAATTTTGTTTCAAAGATCGAAAAACGAAAAAACAAAGCCAAACTTTTTCCCTTTCCGCCTCATCTCAACAGAAGATGATTCTTCGTAAGGATTGATAAGGGAATGAGACAAAATCTTATTTGGGGATGAGAGTCTTAATGCCTGATTCAATTAGTCCAACGACACTTCCTACAAAACGTTTATGATCCAAGGGAGTACGTTATAAAAAATGACATACTACATACAAACAATATTACCCAAAACATCTGATAAGTGTCACAGAAATTACTTTAAAGACGCTCAAAATGTCTTCAAAAACTTCTGGTTGTCCTTATCTTTACACTTTATTTCCACACTTCCTATTTCTGCAGTTTGCCCAACCAACTACCATTCACCACCATTTAGAGAAATCTCGACTTTCTCTTCCTGTCCCTACTTTCACTCGTAGTTTAAATCAGAAACTCTTTGGTAAAAGTCTTCCCAACAAACCCCAGAAGTTCAAAAGAGACTTTATCAACTGCGTTTGACACAGACATGTAGAAAGGCGATAAGAGACAGACGGGGTCACGCTATGGCACTACCTTTTTGGGAAACAACATCAAACACACGGGAAAACTTTTGCAGAAAATTTTGGAAACACAAAAGTCTAAAATAATTGTAGCCATGTAAAATGTGTTTAATTACCAGAATTTTCCAACACTAAAAAAGAACAATAGGTTAAAAGTAATGAAACCATATAAAGTTGCCTTTTGTGTTAGAAGCATGGAAGAAGGGTGGGATTGGAAGGAATTATAGTCTGATTAGAGCCTGTCATTACCCTGTCATTTCTCTTTTCTTTTTAAGCAAATCCTTTTTCTCATCAATCAATTCCTCACCTCAAATTTTACCTTGCTTTACAATTTCTAAAATCTTTTAACCATCCTTCTTCCTTTCAACAATCTACACTACTAATTAAACAATCAACTCTAAAAACTAGGTATTTAAAAACTACTTATTAAAAATTCTCCAAATTTCGTAGCCTACCTCAATACATCTTCATCATCCAACTTGTCAGTACACTGCCACCACCACCAATACATTGGTATTCAATTTCAAAAATCATTCAAAAATATTTACTAGACCCAAACTTTTACTTATTTTTTTTTGTAATGACTCTGATCTCAAAACTTTCACAAGATGCATCAGCCTTATCCACCGCATTTCTCTAATTAAGCAAGGTGAGAGCTCAAACCTCATTAAGGTCATCGAGGCATCTAAAGCCCAAAACTTTCCTAAAAACCCCTTCTGATGTTTCAATCCTGGAGGCGGCGAATAGGAGAAGCCGCAGCCTTTCCCAGATGAGCTTTCACTCAAAATTGCTCCAAACTTTCTTTACTTTCTCCCTCACTGTGAGGGTCTCGCCGTCAAGAAAAGAAAAAGCCTGGCCGAGAGTTCAGACAGAGTGAAATCTGTTTAGTAAGATACAGATCGCCTAGATCGTTTTAGTTATTCAACAATTCATATGAGAATCCTCCCTCCTAGAATTCCTAACCCTAGCTCCGTAGTCAGTGACTCAGGAAGGGAGAAACTAACCGAAAAACAAGTTTTTCCTAACTTTTCCTCCGATATCCTGATTTAAATAAAAAGTGAAGAGAGGGGAAAGCCTTAAAGCCTTAATCCACAGACCCTCAAAAAACTGTTTTTACCCTATTTGCGATGTTTGGAAAATGCCGACAAAACAGACAGTGTACAAAAGAATAGTGATGATCTCCATCTTTGATGTTTTGAGTCGAGATGACAAGGGCAATCCATGTCAACATCTCCATCTCATCTCTCGAGTTAACCTCAACATTAGAAAGAATAGTTTTCCTCAAGTCTTCGTCCTACAAACAATACAAAGTAGAAACCAGAAACCAACAGAGGAAGTCAAATCCCTCTAGGCAAAAACAAAATACACTGCTTTCAATTCCAAAATATATGTACGAAAGTATCCATGTCCGATGGCAAAAAAAAACTGTCGGTAGAAAAAAGTATAAACCTAATGCCACCATTACTACCGCCGTTTGCTTCGGGAATCCATATTCGTATATTTGCGAGTTTGACCTCAGAATTGACCTCGGAACTGAACATGACGTTCCTAAATCTGGTTGAAACACCGTGCATCACATCTGCAAGGTGCACCGTGCAGAATGTGATGATTGACAACGTCATATCTGACGATCACATTTCGACTGCCGATTTTGAATTGAACCAATCAACGTCACTAACTGCTGCTAACGAATTTAATCAAATCCAAATCGAAAATTTTGAATCTGGAATTTATACCCATACTATGTACGGTTTGGTAAAAAGCCTGGCTAATGAATTCAACCATTCGATAATTTTTTTTGGCTGTTGCGCGAAGTCATTGAAAAAATTCGTGCATTTTTTTTAATTTCAGAAAAAAATTCGTTTATTTTTGTTTAAATTTCAGACAAAAAATTGGGAAGGTTTTATGCAGAAAGCAGTTTGGAATAAACCTTATTAACAGAAAATCAACGTGAACAATTACCGTTGTTCTGCCTTTTTTAAATTAAACAGGGTACTTAAAATTTGAACCAGCCTTTCTCTTTTCATGCGTCAAGTTCCATAATAAAACTTTCATTGTGACGGAAGAACATTGACCACGAGTTTACATTTGCTCGGCTTATAGCATGCATTACGTTGAAAACCTGGTGTGCAGAAAATCAATTCCGAGTGCCTACATAACCCCAAAAATCTTCACATCCACTACTGGCCCAAGGTTTGTAGGCAGGCGAACACTGTAAAAAGCAGTAAAAGCGCTATTTAATAGAGCTATTAAAAATGATATGGCCAACAATGAAAAAAAAATTCAATTCCAATCGTCCGACAGTCCCAGTCAAGTCGTTTATTTCTGTCATTTTGAATTTTCAAAAACCCATCACTCAAATCTCTAAAATTAGTAAATACTTCCCACTTCCGGTTCTCACCTCATAAAAAAAAACTTACATCCAGATATTAGCGGCAGGAAAAAACTCTTGCCGAAATATTTCCAACACGTTATGCTACGCTCAATCTTTCACAACATTGAAAGTTGAGGACTTTTTTTACAAGCTCAGGTGAGCAACAACGGGAAAACTTTTTTTAGTCTTCGCTTCTTCCGTCTTTGCTTTGTATACTTAAAGAGTTCGTGTTAAAAACTACTCGACAAAGGCTAAAAAAAATCCACTTAGGACAAAAAATAGTGGAGGAACTTTTCCAACCAATTTGGCCTCTCATGCAGCAGCAGCTCCACTGCACTGCTTCGAGCATAGCTCACCAGTCAGTTAAGTTCTTGTTCGAACTTTATACCACAACAACAACGTTTCAAAAGCAAAAGATTCACATTTGGAACCCCCCGTAGTACTTATAGCAGCTTACAAGGGAACCACACACAAGTGGACA
>JABASL010000081.1:14523-31677 GCA_019775825.1 Neanura muscorum | reverse complement strand
AATTTACCTAGAATATTTACAAATGATTTGAAATTAACGTTAAGGTCGTTTACACGGGGCAACCAATCAGTCGAATAGAGTTTGCAAACTACATCGGAACTGGAAGTATTGTGGCAATAATTGTTCGTGGATTAACATCTTGTGCAGCTTATGTCCCAACAACTAGTTTCGGATGCACAATCGCTTCTGATTTTGCACCTTGTAACTTATTCAGTAAGAAAGGATTTTAAAATTCTTCGACGCCATTGGCTTAAATTGTTCTAAATTTTTTGGTTTTTGTTTTATAGACTCTACACTAGACAAAATTCTCGGTGCATGTTTACTTTTTCTTGGCCTGTTCCTGGCATTTTTCGGACATCGATTCTTTAAGTATCAGGTCTTCCTCTTAGGATTTTGCTTGACAGCAATTCTCACCTGCATTGTTGTATTACTCTTACTCAGTTCAACAGGTAAGTTCTGATTTTCCTGGATCGGACTAATGGAAACATTAAATTATAATTAAACTTAAAATTGATTGTTTGCTGTAGTAAACCTGCCAGTGTCCGTGATTTTGGTGGGATTGGTTGGTGGCTTGATTCTTTTAAGCCTTTGGGCGTATTTTGGTGCTCCAGTTCTTCCCGTCTTCCTTGGATGTATCGTCCTAGGAATCCTATTTTCCTCAATTGTAACATATACTCCATTGGGTAAGTTTCAGCGAAAGTTGTATCAGTCAAACTGAATAGTGTATTCCAGCTTTCTTTTAAACTCGTGTGCAAAAAGCAACATTTTTTGTTTGCACATTAGCTTTGACATTTACTGTGACACCAATACAGCAGTGCAGCTATCCTATTATTTTCCATATCTAACACCCAATTTGCGAAAGCGAAAGTTAAGTTTCTTTAAGGTGATTTCCAAAATATAGGTTTGCATAACAATGGACCACAGGTGGAAGGGGACTTAACGTGACCCTTTGCTGCAACGTTAGCTGCGCTTTCTCTGAGCTTTTGCCGACGAATTTCCTAAAACTAAAGGCAGCCGCCGCGGCAAATCCGTTCACTTTTAGGGAGCTTTGTCCCTAAAAAGCGAGTTTTGTCCTTGGCTTTCCTATATCTCTCTCCCTCTGTTGAATTAGAAATGGAGTTTTAAAAAAAGCAAGATCATGGNAAAACTAAAGGCAGCCGCCGCGGCAAATCCGTTCACTTTTAGGGAGCTTTGTCCCTAAAAAGCGAGTTTTGTCCTTGGCTTTCCTATATCTCTCTCCCTCTGTTGAATTAGAAATGGAGTTTTAAAAAAAGCAAGATCATGGAGATATCAAGAACGACAAAACGTTAGAAAATGAAGAAATGAGTCAAAGTGCTTTTCTACCATAAAAGTTCTTGTAAGCGCCACTGTGTGCAAGTTTCTTACTTTATTCAACTTCCATTAGCATTCTAGGAAAGTTAGGGAAATTCGGTTAGTTTTAGAACATTGACAGTAATAAAGTCCATCCTCTTGAGCTGATTTTTTTTTGTGAAGCGGAGAATGGCAGAGCGGATGGCGACAAAATGAGCAACTTTTTTGCTAAAGGGCAGTGTAAACATTTTCGGAACTCTTTGTAACTTTTTTGTGTTTGTAGCCAAGGGAGGGAAAGAGAGAAAAGACTAGAGAGAACGAGTAGAAAAAGAAAGTGAAATTGGTTACTACCCGCCTAATATTTACTTTCACCGATTTCGGGGAAAACATAGTTGAGGCTCTTGAAAGCGCAGGGAAGCGGAAGGAGTTGAGTTTATTTGGCCTTTACCCTCCTTTTTGCAATCTCAATTACATTTTATCCAGGCTTTAAACAACGCTTCATACAAAAAAAAACTAACAAAATTTCTACTTGTTACCAGTGGATTTGAACCTGTTCAGGGACAACCTGTCTTTTTGGCTTGGATTCACCTGTATAGTGCTCCTTTCTCCATTGGTCCTCATCTCATTTCCAGTTATCGTAAGTCCGCTGTGAATGGCGTTCAGTTTCACCTTTCTTTGAAATTTTAAAAAAAAATTAAAGAAATTTTAATCTTGTCTTAATCGTATTGTTGGAAATTTTCATTTTTCTTTTCCGTCTAATAATTTAGAGGTTACATGATCTCCGAACAGCTTCACGTATTTTTTAAATTTTTAGCTGAAACCTGATATGGTGCGAACTTTCTAACCGATTATAGATAATTTAAAGGCATTGTATACATAAAGGCAGTTTGTATTTAATTTCTTTAATTTTAATTATTTCAGGCAAGCATAGTGGTTACGGGGTTCGTGGGTTCGTATTTATTTGTATTTCCACTGGACCAATACATGGGAAGTAATCTTAAATTTATTATTCTCAACTTCTTGAGAAGAGCGACTGATCCTACTTTTGGAAGTGCCATAATTGACCCACCTTTTCAGACACCAGGTAAACGACGGCTTCTTTTTGTGTATCGAATCTTAGGAACAATCCCTCGTCATCATCAGTTGTCGGGCTACAAGAACCCTTCCAGAACCTTTGTCAATTTGTCCATAGTTCATAATAATAGAGAATGGATTCAAAATAATCCACCTCTAACACAGCAGGGATCTTACATTTTTAATACCCAACAAACTATTGTAATTCAAAAATACGGGGTAGCTTGTCAAGTCAACTATAGCAAAACTGACGAGAATTTAATAAGGTCCACTTTAAATGTTTCTTCAGTTCAAATGTTTCCAGTCTTTTAATTCCAACTTCTTTTAATTTTATTCCAAAATTTATTTTTCTCTTGGTGATATTTCCCCCCGTTTTTAACCCAGGCATCATCAGAGGATGTCAAAAAGCACATACAGCTGTGAAAGTAGAAATTTTATACATAGTAATTATTTCTTGTGCAAAGTATAGTTTCGGTTGCAAGAAATATTAATTAAAAAATAATTCTAATTTAATTTTTCTATAACCATAGATTTGGTGTTCGCCATTGTATGGCTTCTACTAGCTCTTGGTGGCATCGCTTTTCAAATTCGCCGTGAAAGAAATCATGAACGAGCACCGTTTCCACCACCACCGTCTTGGCCAACATGGTTAACTTGGACGAAACTTCGAACAATTAGTTTTAGACAACAATCTACTGCCCCCACAGAGGCTACGCCCCTGCTCGCTTAATTAAAATAACAATGACGATAAGCTGAACGAAAGACAACGAAATGAACGACTGAATCCCCAAGACGTTAGGGGCTAAGGAATTACAAAGTTTCAAAAGAAGGCCATTTGTCCAACGGATACAGACTGACTGACACATTAGTTTGGAAGTAAGCTAATAGAAACCTAAAATTTGAGAAATTATTTATTAAAAAGAAAGAAGATTAATGATTTCACTGCCTTCCCGGTGTAAAGTACAATAAAAACTAATGGTCAGTGCGCTGATTTCTTAATTTTGATGCATTCAGCAACCAAGTGTACTTTGAAGCTTACTAAAATTTATATTGGGGAGCATGGTCGAAACTGGATTATTTTTTAAATTGGGGGTCTTTGAGAGGCGTTTCTTCTGGAAGGAAACTTGTGTCAGAAGGGCGTGAATCCTTTGATATAAGGGACTAATAGAAATCGTGGTTTTTTATGGGTCATTTGATATTGCAATTACAATGAAGGGATTAGGAATTCCTTTTCAATGTACCCTTTGATAGCGTTACACGCGCAAAGGGATGGTGGGGGAGAACAAGAAGCCGCCGGTCAATCTGTATTCTTAAAACGGCCAGCCGTTTTCGAAGTATTCCGCGCGGACTGCGAAGGTCAACTTACTACAGCGATTAAGCGATCACCGAACTTTCAAGCCAACCACCTTGGCCAAGTCCCTGAATCCAAATATGGTAGAAGTCGTCTCAAATTTAGCGTTACACGCGCAACGGGATGGTGGGGGAGAACAAGAAGCTGCCGGTCAATCTGAATTCTTAAAACGGCCAGCCGTTTTCGAATTATTCCGCGCGGACTGCGAAGGTCAACTTACTACAGCGATTAAGCGATCACCGAACTTTCAAGCCAACCACCTTGGCCAAGTCCCTGAATCCAAATATGGTAGAAGTCGTCTCAAATCCTCCGGCGTTCCAGGCTCGAACGCTGGAACTTCCAACTCAGGCGCAAAACACAACTCTCAGTGTCATGTAAGCTTTAAGCCTAAGATTATTTAGTAAATTTAAAAATAATTGAACTTTAGTTAATGAATCATAATTAAACCTTGGATGTCTTTACTTAATACTGATTGGTTATTGAGTGTCGTGAGAGGAATGAGCTTAAGGTTTAACAAGGTTCTGTACAGATTTAGGTTAATTTTTAAACCTAAATCTAAAATCAGAAGCAGTTTATAATAAAAAATTGAGCCTAAAATTATAATTAAAAGCAAACTATACGTTATCCTGTTACAGAAAATCGTCTTTGGTCATTGAAAATTAGGAAAAAAAAATTACATTTTTGTGTTTGAATAATACTGGTAAGGCTGCTAATTAATGATTGGAGCGAAAAAAAATTTACGAATTTACATCCAAGCCCAACAAGTACTGAATCGTATGTTGAGACGATGTTTTTCAGTCTTCCCTTGTCCAAATTAAAACTATACGACGACATTATAAGGGAAATGGTGATTTTGTTAACAAAAACTAGGTTGACCCTGTGACCCCATTTTTTTTACTCTGTACAAAAGTTTTCTCTAAAGGTTCCCGTTGTTTCTGGTAACTTTAATTAATCCTAAGTATATTATTTAGTATACGATTTTATGATTGAGAAGGTTCATTGATCTAAATCTTTCTTTTTTTCAAAAATTCCTGCCTTGGTATTATTGCACAAATTAATTGGATTCTAAGGTCTGTTTTTTTTTGCGTTAATTGAAATTGGAAAGTAAAACTAATTCTAAAAGTTAGATTTACTCTTCTCGTGTCACGGAACCTGAGAATTTGGATTGTTGGCCGGTCTACGTGTCACGCCGTATTCTGCCGAAGAGTGACGATTGATGGTCATCTAACGATTTTCCCGAGTCACTGAAGTCGATGTGACCAATAGTTGGAAGCTAAATCTGGACCATGGCTTGGAATTTGTACAGGAACGGATACGCCAGCAGAAATTACGCCTGAAAGCATTGAAAGTTTCCTTTAAACTTTCGGGTCATCGAGGAGGTCATTACCATTACGACGCTACCAAGGGCCATGACCGTAAAGATGAATTATTGTGATTAGTTGATTGACCTTACCGTGGTACTGACTGGCAGAACTTCCATGAGCTGAGGGAACATTTGAACCGTAGGAATGAGAATTGACCCCAGAGGAGACGGAACCTTGACCGCAGTGAGCTGACCGGCTTCCATAGGCTCCGCCCAATGAAAGCGGATCTCCTCCAAACATGTACGAGTAGCTTGCGGCTGGATGTGCTGGTTCACGTTGCTGTAAACAACTCCCGCCCATTCCACTTAGGCTTCCAGTCATGGAGCTATGAAAGTAAGAATTATATTTGAATTTTTAAAATTCAAAATTTTAAAAACTGAACCAAATTCAGGTTCAATTAGAATGTTTGAAAATATCCAAGATTTTTTGGTCTAGAGTTCTACCAAGGTATTCTAAAATTTGCGATATTTTCGATTAAAATTCTCGACATTTCTTTCAAATTTGACAAAAATGGAAGTAACTTTTCGAGTCGCCAATTTTTATCAATCAGAAGACAATGACCTTTGAGCGTGACCCGACGGGCAGGATGATGTGAGAAATAGAATGGATCGAGTGTTTTAGAGGCGACAGAGAAGAAAGTTCTGTCTCTTTTGTTCGGAGGAAAGAAGTACTGTGTCTGAATTGGAATTGAAATTGATTCTTTTGAGGCGGAGTTGAGCAGGGCCGTGGTTTATTATTAGAAAATTTTCATCTTTTGGAAGAAGGAGGTGATGTGGAAAGGATTGCGCTGAATTTAGGCCTCAACAAAAGAAGGCAGTCGCTTCTAATATAATACTAAAAAATGAAACTCAATTCAAAAGGGCCCGCCATCACCATCCGCCCACATCAAAATCCCCTTCTACAATCTCAGGCATTCCTTTCATAAGTCCCTTCATTCAAACAGCTTTCAAATTCACGATTCCCGCCACAGTACCCCACCACGGTGCAACTGACACCGCTCCTGCTGACGTTAATAATGCTTAACCTCATGAGTCCCATAATGTGGTAGGACCTTAACGGTCCTTACTCCAAAGCGGCGGACTCTGTCAGCTCCACTTTCGCTACTGCTGCAAAAAAAACCGTTCGCCTGCTGTATTAGAAAGTGGTGGGACCTGTATGGCCCCGTGTTCCACTGCCGCCGCCCCTGATATTCCCACCAGTACGGAAACTAACAATGGAATTATGACCTCACCCTTTCCCAAACTTCTGTGAGGTAAGGGCTCCATTAAAAAGTGGTGGGGCCTTAAGGGACTATGGACACTCGAATGGCTTCTCGCCCATCCGCCCACCTGCCACCACATGTCGAATCCTATGCAAAGCCCAAGTACTCACTCACTAAGGGCTCCAACAGCGCTTGTTGTTGAGAGTTGATTGAAACTGTCAAAAAATGGGGCAACTATCCGCTTTCCAACTCTTTTGTTATTATGTAACAGTTGCTACAAAATTCAGTTTCCCTCCTTGCTATTTGTTCTATTTGTCTGTTTTTTATGTTTTACCATGTCTGAATTCTTTTCATTCTTTTTTTAAAAAAAAAAACTGAAGGTGAAATTGAGTGATTTGAGTAGAGGTAAAAGTTGTATTCTTTCGTACATATAGGTTCCGTACCTGTAGGTATCCGGCATCCCTCCGATTGGTTGTGGTAAAGAGGCGTACATAGAATTGAAACCAGAATTTAAAGGAAGGCGGGCTGAAGCGGAAGAAACGGATGTCGGCGGCGGAGAAGCCCCACCGCTTCCAATATGATGGTCAGATCCACCGCTACTTCCACCGCCCCGGCGTTGACTTCGCAACTTCTCTTCTCTGCGCCATTTGGCTCGACGATTGCTAAACCAAACCTGTAGGATCAAAAGTAAAAATTATATTAATTCCTACTAATAACTACAACAGCTAACACCACTAAGTTTTCTTAACATTTCAAAAATATCGAGTAGCATTTCCAATTTTCAAAAATTTCGAGTAAATTTTTCAATAAATTTACCTGTATTCTGGCCTCAGGGAGTCCAATTTTATCCGCTAGTCGCTCACGAGCAAATACATCTGGGTAATGGGTCCTCTCAAATTCTGCAAAGATCGGAAAACTTTGCTTGAAAATTTTTACCAATCCAGTCAATTTTATTCAAAAAATGTTTACGACATATCGAAATTTGGATTGTCGGCAAGCGAGCGAGCCTTTAAAAGAATCATACGACATTTAACTTTTACTTAGGCTAGCCAAACAAGCCTTTCTAAGGCGGGACGGGCCAGGGAGGAATTCCTCCCTGGGATGGGTGCACAAATTCTTTTACGCTTTTAGTGCCCGTCCCGTGACCCGTAACCTAACCAAACCCAGCCTAAGGTCAACCTAACCCAAAACCCAACCCAACCTAACCAAACAAGCCCGATAACCAGCAACGTCTATGTATGATCACTTTACGCTTGACCCATAAGCCCCAGCTGCTAATCCGCAACCAACTCCGCAACCGTTTTACTCCAATTATCCGCGGAACTGATTGACCGATTTCAAATATTTTTTTTTCGGTTATGTGATTGATTTTCGTATCGTGAGCTTCTCCTAATTGTTTGAGACATTTTAATTTTAATTGTGTTACCTTTTTCGAGTGCATCAATTTGATCATTAGTAAAAGAAGTTCTATTTCGTTGAAGCTTTCTCTTGAGACGGAGTCTGAGTTGTGAGTCTTCATCTGATGAATTATGATCAGAATTTCCATCTGACGTCCCCTCACTATTTGCTTCTGAAACAACAAATTAATCAATCATGTTACATCATCTACAACATTCTACAGGGGGATACTTACTTACGGTCCTAAACAACAGGAATTAAGTAGACGACGCGTGGGGCCGTGGTTTCCATCCCACCCTCATTGCCCCACGCAAATAATGAAATTAGTCTCAACTCAAATCAATTGAGACGATGACATTGAGAGAATGAGCGAGCCTTGCCATGACAGGATAATAATATTTGAGAATCAAACGATAACTTAATTTCATATTTGAGGAAAGCCCAGGAAAACTCAATTTTATAAATTGACGCAAAAGAGAAAGGACGAGAGCCTGAAGGGCATGGGGAGAAAGTTGTGGATATGTTGGCTTGAAGGATCATTAGGCAAGGGGGGATGGGGGGTTAAGGGATGTCTTGTAAGTTGTTACATGATGATAAGTTATCCCATTGGTACACTTTATTACGAATGTCTTTTATTCTCTAACCCCACACACTCACCCCCTTGGGACACTTAATCAACTTTAGAAAAAGAGCCAAAGAAACATCGCTTCCAATCTAACAGGATCATGCAGCGAAAAATGAAGCGATGGAGTGACGAAGTGGGGACGAATATGGGCTGGCTGGCTCACCCACCATGAAAATGATGATCCCATTCTTCTAGATTAGCAAGTAACAAAAGGGTTAACTCATGATTTCTAATTCGTACAACACATAATTTAGGAACCGTTGACACTTTTAATTGCCACATGAATTTTTTTACGATTCCGTGATCATTACACGCGGACGTACCAAACGGTGTCAGCGTTTTCGAAAACTTGTCATTGTTTTCATTATTTTGCTTATTGCCTAATTTTTTCAGGCTTCGATTGATTTTGTGAAACGAACATGCGTAAATTATCGACCGACATGCGTAAATTATCGACCGACATGAAAGGCACGGCGTAAATTGCTTCCGAAGATAACAAACCAGCGTCCATATTTCAACAAAAATAAAAAAACAGCTTCGCGATTTTTTAGATTTATAAAAAAAGCTTCGCGATTTTTTAGATTTATAAAAAAAGCTTCGCGTGTTTTAAATTTAAAAACAGCTTCGCGTTTTTTTAAATTTAAAAAAAAAACACCACGTTCTTTTTTAACAGAAATGAAGAAACAAGATAAATTCTAGTTGAACGTTGAGCGATAATTTTTTTTGTTGGAGACCAACGTTTCTTCTAACCTTTCAACCTTTAAAAATCCAGATGTATTTCAAGCGTTTGAAACGTTTTAAGGGAGGAAGAGTTCAATTGAGTTTTTATGTCCCGTGACTTTTACGGATGCCAGAATTTGACCTTTCTCAAACCTTTTCCAGTGCTACACTTGCTAAGAGAATAAGTTCCTTCATGCTTTTTGTGCCTTTGTTGTTAAACTTTTTCCTAATCAGAATAGGAACATTTGTCACTTAAGAAATTTTTCTTCCAGTTTCTTCGGCCTTAAGGTCACGGCCACCCTGACCCTTCGTCTGTACTTTTTCAATTTTATATCCTTAAAAAAGTTCTCAGTTCTATTTAGAAACTCTCAGCTAGTGGTTTGTTGAAGTCCGGATCACTTCAAAAAATATATTTAATCAAAACCAAAAAAAGTTAACTAACAAGAACCCAAGTTTTTTCCTCAAACCCCATTTAAAAAATTAAAAAAAAAATTAAAGGTGCATGATCCCGAACAATTTTGGATGATTCCGGCGGTCAGCACCCACGGTCAGTACAAAATTTCTGACATTTTTTTTCCTTTTGTTCTCGACCTTCTGCCCACGCATAACCCACAAAATCAAAGTCACAAGTGGGACAATTGGAATTTGCGCTGCAAAGTTTTGTTGAAAGTGATTTAATGTTCGCAGTTTTTAATTGTTAATTAAAAATACCATTGAATTTTAAAGGGTCTGTGTTTGCTTGTTTAAGTTACATCGTCATCGGACAAGATTTTTAAAAAATTGAAGGCCCCTTCCTTGCTCGTTATATTTGAAGAAAAAATTGGGGCTGACTGGATTCGTTTCGAAGGTTTTTCACGAATTGAGATTGTCTGTTGAGGTGGAAAAACTAACAAACGGCCTTTGCAGCAGTACAAGCAGCGTTCGAGGAAAAGAGAGGGGGTTTACTTCATTGGCACGGCCCACATCATTTCAATAATATGGAAACAGCTTGAATAAAATTGTGGATGCTGGCTGCTTGTTGGAAAAAGGGAGTCTGGAGTCTCCCTAGAGGAATACTATATGCAACTGAACGCTGGAAAATCCTTTCTCTCCTTCTCTCTCTGATTTAGTTGGAACGTCTCCATTTTTGGGATTTGAATTTCTTTTTTTTTTTTTTTAGAGATTTCCGTGGAAACAAAAGAAATGGTGAGAAATAACCCTTTCTCTATTTTGCATCTCAGAAGGGGAAATGTTGGGGGAATATGGGGAAATAAGGGGGAGGCACATGATTGGGCAGAGACGAAACCTTCCGCCTCAGAAACCAATTTCCCAGCCGTCTCTCTGTCCTTTCACTTCCTGTTCCACTATCTACTCTCCCTACAACCAAAATATCGCGTAATAAACATCAGAGAAAGCATCATTAGCAAAATAACCCTAACGTTCATAACCAAAAAAATAACCATACCCTCAGCTATGTTTTTGGGCCGCTAATGAGTACTTGGAATTTTGGGGACATAACAGGGGAAACCAAGTGAGACCCGCCAAGGCTCGCTGCCATGGTGACAAGAAGCCGAAGGTTAGCCGAAGGTTAGCCGAAGGCAGAAGTTTGAATTTCAAATTCCTCTGGAAGCAAACTTTGTCCTGCTAACGTTTAAATATTTCCACCAAATTTTCAAATAATTTTTAGTTATTACAATTACAATTAACTTGAGAATAGAAAAAGGTGGGGCGGGGGCGGGGTGGATAGTTTGGTGGATAGGGATGAGCCGTTAAAGCGTACAGTTAGGGAAGAGCTTAGCTAAGAAGGAAGGTCATAAATTAGGAGGGAAGTGAAGCGTCAAATGAAGCGACCGGGCGACCGTCCGCGTTAGCACGAAGAATAAATATTCTCTTTATGACAAAGAGACTATTTGAATAATTTTACATAAAGTTTGCATAAATCAAACAAAGTTAGCTAAAAAATTTTATTCCAAAAACGCTGGAGACGCTGAGGCTCAGAATGTGTATTTGAATCTCTATTTTTTTTCATCCTAATTAAAAGAAACATAAAAAAACATTTTATTTTTTACAAGAACCGAGGTTTTGGGTCTTTCTATCGCTTTGTACAAGGTTGAGTGAGTGCTTTCTGCTCAGCGCTTTCACTGCTTTCTCCACTTTGAACCTCATTATCTCTTCATATCCTTTTACAAAAAAAATGAATAAAAGCAAGGGAAAGTTCTCTTGGCTCGTTGATTTGCGTCTCTGAAGACATTGAGGGTTGAGGAGACGTTTTAATGAAAAGACGAAGCGGACTTTCAAAGGATGAAACCCTCTTTGACAAAAGACAGGCACAAAAGCATGAGGCTGTACAAGCACATTTGCCTTGTCGCTCTTCAAACGTCCGTCTTTCACATCAATTTTTCTGTGTCTCTGATGCATACTAGTCTCATCAAGGAGAAATCTTTCTCCCTTTCATGTCCATTTTTAGTCTAAAAAATCTCGGGTCAAAGGACACTTATTCAAATAGCTTCACAATGTTAAATAAGAAAGCTGAGCGGAGAGCTCGAGCGGAAGTTCATTTTAAGCCAGAGGTCATTACGATCCCGAATTTGAAAAAGAAAACTGAAAAGGCCATCCACACAAACACTGCGCCAGTAAAGGTTTAATTCAATTACGAAAACATGTCATTTCGTGACATTTAAATGTGCAAACTTCAGCGCAGTTTTTCAAATAATTTTTTTTCTAAATCCGAAACAAAATATATAACAATGTACAGCACCTTTCAAAATGTCGTCCAACTTTCTCCACTTTCTCTTTTTTTTAGATCAATTTTCTGGGGAATTGGTAATGAAATATTTGAATCAGAGATCCTGCGATAGTTGGCTGATTCGATAGTCTTCGACAACGGCAAATATGGTGGCAGATCCAAATATTTCATTACCACTTTCCCAGAAAATCTATCTGAAGAAAGAGAAAGTGGAGAAAAGTTGGACAGATATTTTGGAAGGCACTGTATTAAAATAAAATTATTAAAATAAAATTATTAAAATAAATAAATAATTTAGTATAATTTCTGCACTAGAAAATTGTGTGGCGAATGTCATTCATAAAAATTGGAACAGAATTTTCAGGAACATAAATTTTACAAGAATTTGTGGGTCAAAAATTCTGGTACTGTTGAATTTCTTTGTTAAATGTAAAAAGTTATTTTTGGTTTTTGAACTTTTTGTTGCACTGAGTGCAAAATTGTGTTCAAACAGGTAGCAGTAACTAAGCTTCCCAGCTTCTATATAACTTTTCAACTTCTAACAATAGCTTGACGCTAATTCTCAAAGAATAGAAACTTTTGATGTTACTAGGACTTATTGCCCTTGTCCTTGAATTTTCCAATTCATGCTCTTAATGGAAGAACATTTGTAAAAGTTTGGTGCTATTATTATATTCATGTGACTGGAATTTTCATTGATCATGTAACAGTGAATGGGTGCCAAGGGAGAGCCCTTTGCAAGAATCTAAAAGCTGACTGTGTACCTGAATTCAGGTGGATCTGTGAATGAGGAGCCCATTTAATGGTTTTTCTCAAAGTTATCCCTTGAAGTCTCTCCTTTTGCCGAAATTTGGATCGAAGGGTGCACTTCCAAGGGTCTCTACAAAGTCTAAAGGCACTTCAAGTAGGATAATGGCTGAGAAGGACTTATCCAGACTCTATATCCAACAGCTAGAGCTGAAACTGCTAATCTCAACAAGAGAACAATGCTCCTCAACAACACATCTTTCACTCTTGTCAAACACAAAAGAAACATAAGATGAGCCCTTATGTCCCTTAAGTCCTCCGTTACTCTACTTTGTAAGGAATAAGGACCCCCCTTGCCCCCTTCTATTCACCCCTTATTATGCAAGTGTTCAAACTTCTATTAAACCCAGTTCCGAAATACATTCATCCCGACTTCCCCCAATTTAAAACTATTTTCACACCTCTCACAGATTGAGATCAAGAATCTCATAAACATTTCATTGGAATTTGTAACATTCGAATAACCCTAAGCCTAACCCTGAATCTTACCCTATCTACAAATCTACATTCGGTTCAGGTTAACCCGTGGTTGCCATGAACCTTGGGTTAACCCATGGGACAAGGGGTCATTGAGTTGTTAACCTATGCTCCAATCAAGAATATTCTAAATCACATGTCCAAATCATTACATAAAATTTTGCAATGAGTATGATCCGAAAACAATTAATTGACTCATCTTACCCCTTTTATGTAGATCATCTCGTGCGGAAGGTGGTAGCGGCGCCGAGATTGGGGTTGTAGGGGTGGGGAGTCCTAGTGGTGGGCCTGGACCTGCTCCAGGATACCATGCCCACCCTGTTGCGCTTACAGCTGCTTGGCCATTGAACATGCGCAGTTTGTCATAGACGGAATCGGCCGTAGGACCTGATTGCTGCTCCTTCTGTGACGCCAAGTTTCTAAGTACTCGATTTATGGATGACACCTGAAATTAGACGAAAAAAATGCGATTAAAATTAAGACTCAAAGTCCAAGAATCCATTAGACAACTTGTTAAACCTAGCAATGCAACGAATCTTAATTACTAGTGGTGTCGTGAATGAGAACAGCGCTGAAGATTGTAGCACTGGAGCAGTTTTAAAAGTTTCGAAAGGGTTACAGCCTTGACAGTTTGTGCAAACTGGAAGACTGGGGTTGGAAATTGAAGTTTCGTTGTGTGGTGAATTCATTGGAGTGGAAGACGTGTTTGAGCGAGGCGCTGAAAGTGATGGTGATGGTGGGAGCCTGTGGGATGGGGTTCCTTGCGGTGGAGCCTGATCAAGGGAGGAATTGAAACTTTAAATTGAATATGAGAATTAGAAGTCTAATTGAATCCTTGTATCCTCGTGGGGCTCTTTGAAATTGGCAGTATCTAAATTCTTTTTCCCTCAATAAAAATCTGTCCGTCTGCGGATCGCTTGGAAGAGACAATGAAGAAGAGAACTCAATTTAGGCCTCCCCCCTTCCAGAACCCTCAGTCCACAAACAGTCAAACACCAACCAATCAAAAGACTCCTCCTTCAAATTGAGTTACATCGAAAACACGACAAAAATTGGCAAAATCTTCAACGTTTTACAAAAAATTCAGTATTTTTTCATTGATTTCTTATTTGTTCCCAGAAAAAACATAGGCCAATCACCTGGATTTGGATTCCAAAACAGTGCTAAACCTCGGAATTTCATCGAGATCGTGGTCGTTGGAATTCGGTATAATTTAAACGTTCAAAACGCCGGGCTTTTGCAAAAACCGAGATTCTGGCTGTCAGAACCTTGTAAGATCCGAGATTCCGGCTGTCGGAATCTTGTAAGATCCGCTATTCCGGCTGCCGGAATTTCGGACTTCTTGTCCCCGGGCTTGGCCATTAGGGATGAAAGTCTGCTGAAGTAGGTCGAAGGTCAAGTAATGTCTTCCATAAAAGGAAAAGTAGAAGGTATTGGATTTTTGAAGAGTTCCGCTTCGAGAATGGGGGGGGGTGTTCCTTTTCTTGCAGTGCGTAGCATATTGAGTGATTAGGGGTATCGAGATGATGAGGGCTGATTAGAGGGATGAAAGGAAAAGAGATGATCCAAGGGCCGAGTGAAAGAAGGACAATAGAGTAAGGGACATGGACCCTTGAGTGTCCCAGACTTGGACAAGAGGAAGGAGGGCAGAGTGCAAGTGATCCGGGAAGCGAAGGAAGGAGGGGAATATAATCAATGAGTGCAACGCAGCGTGCCAATGATCTATTCAAATTCACTCAGGAGTGAAATAGCAGCAGGACAGAGACAGTCGGAAATTTTGGGAAATAGGCAACACAATTTTTCCCTTCACGATCATCACACAAAAAATATATCCAACTCGGATCTAAATTTTAATTGAATTTCCAATTCAGAAGAATTAACCCCCCCCCCTCCTGGAGTAAATCCCCCTGTATGCCCCCTGTATGGGGATTTGTAGCTTGAAAGTAGGGCGGTCATAACCGCTCCGCTCAAGCGCGTCAAACCACTTTTCAAATTATGTAATTTATTTCACGTATTACATAATTTGTGGATCACTTTACGCAATTCAAATTTTTATAACAAAAACTAAAAAAAAATTCTCTTACGAAGGCTAGGTTGCACAAAATCCCATTTTTCTGCAACCTAGCCTTCTTTGAGCCAGATTTGACAAAAATTTGACTGATTTTGAGTGTTTCCGAAGACACGATTGAGACAATGTTGTTCATGTCGTCCATGATTGTGAATGATTGTTGATGCGCATGAGTGAATGAATTTAGATGGTCTTAATGGTCCTGACCTCGAAATGTGTCACGAATTTTGTGTGTAATTCTGACTGTTAAACTACTGTATTCGTGTATGTAAAATATTTTTGTGTGATCAAAGGGTTTTGTAAAGTCTATTCGTGTAATTATCCCAAAGTCCCAATGGATCTCATTTCCATAATGATTTGTGTTGTAGTTTTCTGTTTGGGACACGAAATCGTTTCAAGGGGAATTGGAACGTGGGGTCCAAATTACTCTGTGGTTCGATGAAACTCAAAAGAACTTACACCGACACACAGCAGCCTTCAATACATTCACGGCCACAGACAGACGTAACTCTGTCTGTCATTAACAACTTTATGCATTTTCTCTTTTACCGCCAAAATATTCGAAAAACTACGTCCTAATTCCACAAATGACAGCCATACAAATACGATTCTTAAAAAACCGCTAGCTCGGCGTAAAAAAGCGAAACGGGGCCTCTATCCTCAGAAAATCGGATGGAGAAAGTGGAGAAAGTTGGGGAGCTACGCTGTTTTTTCCATTAAAAAGCTCCATAGCCCAACTGTTCCATTTTCTCCCTGCCCAACAGTCTACTTTCCCTCTTGAAGTGGCTTGAGTGAATTTGGATTGGATGAAAATATTGTGGATTTTGGATAGTTAAGAGTTGGCCAAAATACCGTAAGTATTCTAATACAGTCTTTTTGGTCAGTATTTTTGGTTTTCCCGACTTTTTGATACGTTACGAAGAAAGTAACGTAGGAAAAAAACGGGGGAAAGCTGTTACTAAAATTTAGAAAGCTCTTAAAACCTTTCCAGTAGAATGTGGTGGGTGCATTTCCATGACTGTGTGCTTGTTGGATGTGATTATGTGTATATTATTTGTGTTCATTGGCCTGTAAGAATGGTTTAATGCCTCCAGATGGATCACTCCGAATTTCGGAGTCCGAAGGATGAGAAAGCAGGGAGGCTACTATGGAAAACGTAATAAACTGGAGTGTACATTTTCCCATGGCCAAAGCCATATCATTCTTTCCCCATCACCCCTTTTTCCTGATGCCAATTTATTCGTGTATGATTTTTCTTTCTGGAAAGAATAAAAAAGGGAGGGATGCTTCGTAATGATTGTGGAAAAGAGGTGGTAAATAAGAATTGAATTTAAGTTGCGGAAGCGGAAGGGAATTTGTTCGTTTGGAACGTGATGTGCGAATTAAGGCTGGTTCTGGACAAAACGGGTTAATCAAAGGGCCGAGACCGCAGAGAGGGCCCCTTCTTCTTTATTACGAATTCCAGCCCACATCTCGTCTTCATCAACTTCCAACCAAAAAAGAAGCGACAAGAAGTTCCTGAGAACCCTTATTACAAATTCACTTTCCGCTGCACTGAATTCCCTTTGAAATCAACAAAATCCTTTTGCTACAAAATAAAAACTTGAAAGTTCAGCATGAGACGACAAGTTCAGGAGACAAAGTCAATTCCAGAAGCTCCAAATGGATACAAAAGATTTGTTCAAATTCTAAAAAAATTAGTTACCTATTTCAAAATTCCATTATGGAATTTATTAACTCTGGAACCACCTCAATCCCACCAAATTACAAAAAAAAAATCTAACTCTAGACTCAATTCTAGTATAAACGTTTGTGAAACACCACGACACTCCAACAGACTTGACAATTTTGGCACGGTGGGCTCTTTTACCGATAGAAATTGAAGGCCATTTTACTAAAAAGTGGCATCATTCATATATTACTTCATCAGAAAGTGAATTTTGGCACCCACCCACCCCTTCGTAATCCCTTTTCAACATTGTGCCAGCATTAGGCCTGGTCAAAATTCTGTATGACCCACCCACCCTAATGAT
>JABASL010000081.1:0-14402 GCA_019775825.1 Neanura muscorum | reverse complement strand
GGGGGGGGGGCTGAACAACTTTCGGGGAAAGCAGTCACTAATCGATGTTGGCCATGCCAAAGGGGTCAAAAATCTTTGGGTAAGTCAGACGTTTCACTTTTTAAGGTATAAGGACATTTTGAAATTTCAATATTAGGATTTTGGGATGTAAAAATTTTGAAAATTTTTGGAAACTGGTTTTGTGGGGGGACTTTGTGCCTTAAAGTAGATGATCCCTTTGATAAGGTTTGATAACCTCTTAACCTTTATAAGAGAGCATCTCAAGTAAAAGGGAAAATGTGACCCGACGTTGAAAAACGTCGAATCGCTTCAGTGATTCGATGAAAGTGGAAGTGACGGACAGTTGGAAAAGTTGTCAGAAGAATCTGCCCAAAAATAAAAGTTTTTTCCTTTTTCTATTTATTTTTTTGCCTAGAACCCATTTGGATTTTTGATGCGATCTCTAAAGGGCGCGGATGTTGGAAGACTTAAATTCTGGCGGCCCCTTAATCCGCCTATTTTCCCAATAGAAGAA
The DNA here is from genome assembly GCA_019775825.1 of Neanura muscorum. NCBI lineage: Eukaryota > Metazoa > Arthropoda > Collembola > Poduromorpha > Neanuridae > Neanura > Neanura muscorum. The sequence continues at coordinate 13,888 of JABASL010000081.1, read as the reverse complement.
CAACTTTCGGCTTCCAGCCTCCTTCAAACTTTTCTGAAGCACTTCTTTGCCCACGTTTAATCTCCGTCCATTACTGCTCTTCCAAAAGGCTTTTCCCTCAATTTCAAATTTGTATTCATTTCCCACCACCACTCATCGACAACCAACGACCTTTAGGGAATTGAGGTCCCACAAACAACGTACCGTTCCCCGCATTAGTTCAAAATACACAAAACAACCGAAAAAACCCACTCAGAAAATGGCTCATGGACATAAAAAAAAATAGACATAAAAAGATGAATTTTTGCTTGAGTAGGTACTAGATTAGACAACGGAGATGAGGATTAGCTCCGCCCAAAAATCTTTAAACAAAAATCAATATTCAATTTAAGATGGAACTTACGCTTGGAATGTTGTCGTTCGTACAAACGTTTTCGGCCAAAAGTCTGTCTCTTATTTCCCATGCAAAAATTGACGGACATTCTCGTTTGTAGTCGGCAATTTTAGAGACAACGGGCGTTGTCGCTACGCGGGGTTTACTTCCTCCAATGGCTCGCGGTTTTATGGATCCAGTTTCATAATACCTGAAAATATATCAAATACGTTTTTCAAACGTTTCCTATACGTTTTTCAAACGTTTTCCATACGTTAATCCAAAAAATCCCAAAACATTGAACTAACCTTCCCAATATTTTGGAAACACATCCATTAGAAACTTGAAGAATTCGTGAGATGTTCACAGGGTCTAGCACCCGAATGAGCTAATTCAACAATTTTCTGACGCGTTGAATCCGGGAGTGGCCTACCATTGACATAGACACCCCCAAGTTGATTGACCCCGCTGTGCCCTAGGTTAAAAAACAAACGGAAGGTCTTGTAGTGACCACGAGATTGTTCAAAATTTTCAGCCATTTCAAAGTTTTCCCACCAAATGCATACAAATTGTGAAGCATAATTTACGCATTCATTCTGAATTCAATTCACGCATTTTCTTGGATTAAAAACTATCATTTACGTAAATTAATCAAGGGAACGCTTAGGCGTCGGAAATCCAATTTGAAATCAGTGAAGAGGAATGAATGATGAGCACACGATTGAGTGTTGGAAAGGAGTTTATGCACAAGGATTCCATTTGAATTTCCCTCACTTCCTCCATCACACCTTCCAATTCTTCATTCATCTATGGCACAGTTTGTGAGCTCAGTTAGCTGGCGCCTGCGCTGAATTCATCCGTGGTATCATCTGGTCTTGCTACGCGTAGCGGGTTGAAAGGTTTTGTTTGAATTCATGGAAAATTCGTTGAATTGAAATGATTTTGTGATCTCGTGCGTCGACTGCTTCTTCTTGTCGAAGGAAGTAGGGCGAAATGGAAGCAGAAGTAGTTAGATTTGGAAGGAAGCTAATAAAAAGACTCGGTTTTTCCTACTGCTTTGCAGTAAATGAGACGAAGGAGTTCACATGGATGAGCGACAGGCAGTCAACTGCGTGCGTCGTCCTTCACGAATCGTTAGGTGACCAATTAGGTGGAAGATACAACTTTTGAATCTATTCCACTACCTAGGTCAAGGTCCTTCCAAATATCTCGGTTCAGGCATCTCGGATTCTCCAGGAGGGTCAACAAACTCCAGCTTTAGAATCTTCTAGGGTCATGGACCCTTGCATTTTGGAAACCTTCTGTGGTCGCAGAATCTCATTCATGAGCCACCGATGTCACAGAATCTCATTCATGAGCCACCGATGTCACAGAATCTCACCTTCCAGGAGGCTGTGTTTGTTGTGGATTAAAAAACGAGGGCGGTGCGTTGATTTTTTAAGTGCCGAAGTTTGTTCTCTGGCGTGAGAAGGCTTAAGTAGGTGGGACAATAGGTGAGAAACCGTAGAAAAGCGGTGGGATATCGGCTTACATGGGGGAGATGAAGCCCAACTTGATACACATAACACTGCCGCGAGTCGGGCCAGCCGTGATCACGTTTCCTTGGTTAGTTAACTTGCTTGTGATTAACTTAACGAACACGTTAATCTTACTTTAACTGGCCCCTGCTAAAATTTGCCTCCACTGACAGCGATTCCTGAATTTAATTGAGCTTGACCCAGGAATGTTGAATATGCCGAAATGGGTGATATCCTTTGATAATAGTTTGACACGCGCACTGTGGGCTACAATTTTTTGGGAGTTAAAGATTTTCTAAGGTTAAGGTTAATTTTCTAAGGGGAGTTAAGGGTGATTTAAATGTTGAAATTTAAAGTTTAATGATGGTTATTTCTAGAGTTTATATCGTTTTCAGTCATTCCCATTCACGTTCAATCTTCAGTCATACAAAGCATCTTAGAATTATTAAAAGTAAGAAAATAAACTGTATTTGTTACGAACATTCCACAAACTGACCTTTGTTGTGGCATTTCGGGCACGGCTCCCAGCGGGTGCTGAATTTTGCAATGCGCCACGATGACCTCTTGTATTCCTGACGGGATTCTACGCTCCCCCTCACCAGAGGATCACGCTCTAGAAAAATATCCAGACAGACATATGACAAATGATATTAACTGACATGAAGAATATACGAAGGAAGTGACATAAAATAAGGAAGTGACATAAAAAAGGAAGTGACATGAGAGTCATATCAAGTGTATCCAAGACCCCTTCTTCGTTCCATCTGAGACTTATCCTGGAGAATGGTCATAATTGGATGATGAGAGAGTGACATGGCAGAGGTTAAACTGATCTATTTGTATTGTTGTGATGGCATAATTCAGTCACTCCAGGCCTTCAGCTCAGAGGGGGAGGAGGATATGACAAACCTAAGCGATCACAGTGTAGAAGAATCAAAAATAACAATGACTGGCCCAATGAGTCTCTCATTAAGTGACACGAAGGGGCCAAAATGGACACGTGTCAGGTCACTCTTGACTTCAACATTGAACACTTTTTGCCTTCTCATCCTACCTCGCAGGAATGTCTTCATTTTAATACAAGAGAGCTCGGATTCAGGCTCTTTGCTAGTGACATGTCAACTCTGAACTTGACCACCTACGTCCACGCTCTCAGAATAATCCTGCTCTTCATTGTTTATACCCAGAACACAACAATGACAAACAAAAGACATTGTTTCAATCTGTAACCACACGAAGTACGGATTACCGACACCGAGTACTTGAGCAGTGGAAGTTCCGTTGGCGTCGCTTAAAAGTTCAAGTCGGCTCGATTTACGTTGTTTGTACAATACAAACTAACGTTGCTCTGTCCAGCGACTAATTGAAATAAAATCTGTCAAACTAACCTTGTGAATCATGGTTCACAATAATTATGACCGTTGAAGGTAGGAGCGCTCATTAAGTGGTTATAATTGTTATGCGAACGATTAAAATTTTGTTAAATTAAACGAACCTATCCTAAAATTAATTTTTTTTCCTTTGGAAAGTATTTTTTCGTAAGTTTAATAAGAATGCTCCGGAGTGTTCAGTGAGGCGCTTATTCACTTCAATTTAAACTGAATAAGCGCGTTACCGTAATTTCGGAGAAAACGTAACTTAGAAACTTAACGTACGATCATGATTAATAACGTTATTGTTAAGCGTAACCAATAATTCGTAATTACATTAAATCACAAGCTTCGTTTATAATAACGGTCTTTTCGATCGAATTGGCTTAAACGCCAGTTCAATTTACCCTTAGGTGGAAGAAAAACGTAAAATCGGGGAATTGGTTGCGGTAGTCGCTAGTCAATATTTTTCGCTTAATATTTTTTTTTCGCTTGTCAAGCTGTAGGCCTTGTGACGAAAAATTTGAAAATTTGATTCTGAACATTAAAACAATTTTGAACTAGTTTTAGAAAAAAAAACACGGCTAAAAGTTAAATGTTAAAATACATAATAAAATAAATTGTGAAATTATTGCCTGCTGTCAAAATAATATTGAAAACCTTGAACATTGAAATAGTCGAAACTGTTAACTGTTCTGGTTATTTTTAAAGTTGCGTTTTAAAAATAACCAAAGAAACAAATCATTCGTTACCTAAATGCAAAGAATTTACCTAAGGTGAAAGATGGATTAAGAAGAACTACAATGACGAAACGCTGATGAAATTTACATGAATTTTGGTAATAAGACCTTTTTGAACACATTTTTAAAAATTTTGAAACATTCACTTTAGAAAACGTGAGAAATTTGAAACTGTTTGTTTGTATTGTTAGTCTATTGTTATCGAGAATTAGGAAAGAAAAAGGACGAAAGGGAGAGTCATCGGCTATTTTGTTGAAGATTTGTTTGTTTTCTGTGGTGTCCGCCCTTATTTACTCAAAAAATCAAACAAAGATTCTTTTCAAACAAAATTGCTCTTTGGAGTGGAATTAAATTCTAAAAATCAACAATACTTTCCTAATAACGAACGCCCACTTTTTCTAAAAAGAAAAAGTTTAAAAAAAGGGTTGCCTCAAAACGAACTTTCACTTTCTCTAAGTTCATTAGTCGCTGGAAAAGGGTCGCACGCAATATAATTTTTTTTTAAATAAAATTCTTAGATGTTTAGATTCTAAGGTTCAAAAAATGTGGAATTTCAAAATATAGAATTTTAAAAATGTAAAAATTTTATTTGGAATAGAAAAGCCACAAAAAGGTTTCCTTTTGATCCTTATTTATTCAAGTGACTCATTAAGTTAACCTCATTTGATCTTAATCTATCACGCACCATGGACCATGAAATGCTTTTGCAAATTGATTCCAGTAAAAGGTTCACTCACCTGATTTCTTCCAACTTTCTTTTTTTTTTAAAAAAAACCAACACAACACTCAACTTCAAAAACTTCACTCTTTTCAAAAAGTTTTTTTTTAAATGCCAGTACACTTGGGGTAAATACTTTGGTTCAATTTTGGAAATTAGGCTGACAGTTACAGTAAAAGAACTGTTGAGGAACGGTCTTCGGTTTTTCACTGCATTTCATTCCACGGTGGGATTGTTGAGAACGTTTTTTGAGTGATGGTTATTGAGCGTAGTGAAATCAACGGTGGATGTAACTACGGTGGATTAGGTCCATTTTTTTTTCTCCGCCAGCTTTAACGTAACGCGTACTAATAAAAAGTTGTGGGTTCTGGATGTGTTTATGGTCCGTTTCACGGCACTGTGTGCACTGAATGGTTTTTGAGCTAACACTCATCCGTATATTTTGTTGGGCCTTACGTACGAATCGCTTCGTAGGGAAGAAGATAGACGAAGCTGCTCCATCACCTTTTGCACGGAGTTCAAGGAAGTGGAAGACGCAGTCGGGCAGGGCTAGATTCGGCTTTTTCGGAGCCCCAAAAGCCACTCAGGCTGAAAGCGCATTGGCTCAACAATCTTGTCGAATTTGAGGCGGTGGGGGGAGAGAGGACTCGAGGATTTGGGAAGACCCAGCCTCCCCGAATTCATCACGACCACCACCCAACATTTCAAAACCCCGCCAACACATTCATCGCAAACGATATGGCCATGGCTATGTGACTATGGATACACCACCACATCGCAGCACATCGCAATCCGTACTATGTACCCGTCTTCATCGCAAGCCACTCGCCCAAAAAACCTCCAAGGATCATCAGCCCATGCTTTCCCACTTCACGCCCAATCTATTGCAAAGGACCGCTTAAGGATCCTCACTGCACTAACCAATTCTCATTCGCTTCAAAAAACTTTAGCAGATTCAAAGTTTATACCTCATTTCAAATATTCCTGCCGCTGCTTCCAACACGCTGCTCGTCACTTCCAGTGCAATGGCGCTCCTTCAGTTCCATCCATGATCCTCGTCAAATTCAAAAACCAGGGCAGAGGCCTCCTCAAAACGGTCGCGGCCATTCACGGCTTCACGTCTTTTTCTAGTAAAAACCAATCCCAATTTCTAGCAATATGCTCACGGATTTTTGGCTCACGGCTTCCGTGATTGTTTCTGCTTTGGGAATACCGTCTAAAAAGTTAAGATGACTTCCCTAAGAAACGTTGAGGAAACACAATTGAGGTATAAATTGCAGTGATACAAAGCTAGAGATAATTTAGCGTGAATTTCTAGTTCATAGATGCAGCGTTTCTGCAGCGATTCGGATTTGTGAATGAATTTGTTTTCATAAATGGTGACATAGTTACAAAAAGTGCATTGCCCTTTGCGATTACTCTTCTAAACTTTTTTTGTGCGAATATAAAAGAAAGTTTATTTCTGGAGCGCATTATTTGCAATAAAGTTGGACTCAAACTTTGTATAAAGTTGAGTTTAGTAATGAGGGCGGCGGGAAGAAATGACAAAATTTGAAAAGTGAATGGGGCTTATGATTCGGCTGACACGACTTAAAAGTGCATCTTCCAGTGCAACATAATTCTTCCAGTGCACTTCATTGCTTAAAACCCGGATGGAAGAGACGGATCGTTAGGGAGTTAATTAAACCTCAAATTCGATTAAGGTGAGTCCTTGATGAGGGAATGTGCCAGGACAAGTTTCTGTTTCCAGCAAGCCTTCTATTCCAGCGAACCTCCAGCCCAAGTTTTGTGCACTGGAAGATTCAACGTTCCAGGTCCGTGTAAGGTTGCTTTTTAGAAAGAGAAAGCATGAAATTGATCGGAGAGGAGGAAGTATTTCCTTTGGGGTTTGTCGGGTAGGGATGGTTGGCCATATGCTGAGGAAGAGTAGTAGGGGCGGAGCGTAAGCGACAGTGGAGGCCGTCCTTCTATTTTACTCACGCTTCAATGAAAAGACGAAGATTCTTCCTTCCTCCATTCCAACGAACCATCTTACTACTCTACAGGATCATCACCACCATTCCATCCTTTTGTTACCACTTTCATCACAATGTAGGAGAACAAAACAAAGAAAACGTTTCTCAGATTTTACTCCTCAGCCCCCACAAAATGTCCCTCCCCATTTATCCGCCACTTTTTTTTCAATATCGTCACCCACCACCAGTATCAGACACCATCACACGCCATAACCACCGTCACCACTCACCATCAGGCATCTTCCACAGCAATGCAGCAATATTCCACAAAATACATCATTTGTCTATAATGATTTTTCCTATTTATATATAATAGGATTTCATCAGCCTTTGTACAAGGTGACTGAAAAGTTTTCGTTGTCCTAAATCAAAAATTTCAGGAATCGGACTTGCACCTGTTTCACTAATTTTTAAAACCGAGTCACCCACCACCAGTATCAGACACCATCACACGCCATAACCACCGTCACCACTCACCATCAGGCATCTTCCACAGCAATGCAGCAATATTCCACAAAATACATCATTTGTTTAATGATTTATATAAAATAGGATTTCATCAGCCTTTGTACAGGGTGACTGAAAAGTTGTCGTTGTCTTGAATCAAAACTTTCAGGAATCGGACTTGCACCTGTTTCACTAATTTTTAAAACCGAGAGTGGTGGGCGTATGATTGGTCTCGCTAGAATGCTTTCCTTGTCCATTTTGAACACCATGTACGTCGAGAATTAACAGTTTGAAGCAACCAATGCAGAACTTGGATGCCAACCACAAATGACACAAACGCTGACAAGTAGACGAATAACAATGAAAACGTGACAAATACTTCATTAGCATATCAACTTTCAAATATGAATAGAGTTGTAATTTGTATCTTTTGAGTCATCCTGTTGTAGTGTCATTGTAAAAAAAAAGTTTGTCATGGGTGGTAAATGGGGAAATACAGGGTGATCAAAAATGGTCATGTGTTACACTAGGTTATAAACTTTCCAAATTGTTTCTCCAGACTTTGAGGCTTAGGTTGTCATTTAGGGTCAGGAGGTCAAGCTAGAAAGTTCAAATACTTCATTAGCATATCAACTTTCAAATATGAATAGAGTCGTAATTTGTATCTTTTGAGTCATCCTGTTGTAGTGTCATTGTAAAAAAAAAAACGTTTGTCATGGGTGGTAAATAGAGAAGTACAGGGTGATCAAAAATGGTCATGTGTTACACTAGGTTATAAACTTTCCAAATTGTTTCTCCAGACTTTGAGGCTTAGGTTGTCATTTAGGGTGAGGAGGTCAAGCTAGAATGTGGGGAAAGACGAGTTGTTATTTGATGACTAAAGGCCTTAGTTAACACCTAAAGCCCTGACTGTGGTGACAAAATGCACACATCAAACTGCACAACTTTTTTAAAAAACGCTTGTTTGACCCCTTTTTTAAATTAATAAGATTTTTTTAAATTCACTTCGGGCTTTAGGTGTTAATGGAGGAGGGGGAGTGGGTTTAGTTGAAGGGACTTCAGTTAGGTTAAGGGATATTAAATGCCTGATGATAATTGGAGTCAAGAGGCGTAACATCACGGTGTGAGGTCTATTGATTTGGAAATTTGGAAATAGGAGCCTTACAGAATTTTATAATTGGGAAGATTTAAAAAAAAAAACCCGTTTTTTTAGTTCTTGTTCCGTTATTCCCATGATCGTGGTTGTCCTATTCTGACGCTTGTCCAAGGGCCAATCTGAAGGAGTTAGTGTCATTTGCGGTTGTTCTCCTCTGACATGGAGGCACTTTTGTGACACGAGAGACGATATGCCCATGGGTTAAGGCTGGCTTTTCGAAGTTCTGGATTTCTGGAGTGTCAATCCAGGTTTTTGGACATGGCCTCCCAGAAAAATGAAATTGCTAGAAGGATAGATTAGGAAGAAAGAAAAAAGAAGGAAATAAAATGGAAGATGCCGAAAACTTGATTTAGAAAAGTTGTCATCAGATTGAAGAAGAGTCGACAGATGAAGAAAAAAAAAGTCATCGACCCATGAACTCGCTCCAGAAGATCCAAAAACCATGATAAGGCAAAGGATCTTCAAAAGTATATCCCCCACTTTCTATATCCCTTCCCAAAGCCCACAATCATTTATTTAAAATATATTATTTTTCAAAACATTTCTGAATTTTTTTTAAAAAAAAATTCAAAAACTTTTTTATGATTTTCAGTTTTCAAAATTCTCCAACCCGTGAAATCATTCTTAATAGACTTCCCGTTCCTCAAGTTTAAGGTTCCACTAAATTGTAGAAGTTTCTCAACGCTCTTGATCTGTCCGCCTGTCTGCGTGTATTTGCACAAATTATAATCGCACTCTTTCGGCATGAATCAGACCTGAGAGGTGTGGTTACTCGTGGTTGTGACCTACTGCATAACCACAGTTTTCAGGTCAAACTGATTCATATATGTATTTTTCAATGATTTGTTTTCGGTCATCCTACATTGAAAATTGCCTCCATTTTGGTTTGATCTGTCCGCCTGTCTGCGTGTATTTGCACAAATTATAATCGCACTCTTTCGGCATGAATCAGACCTGAGAGGTATGACCTAGGTATGACCTCGTGGTTATGACCTACTGCATAACCACAGTTTTCAGGTCAAACTGATTCATGTATGTATTTTTCAATGATTTGTTTTCGGTCATCCTACATTGAAAATTGCCTCCATTTTGGACAATTTGCCATTTAAATTCGCTTGGCAATGCTTTCTCTTCCTTTCTCTTCACTATCGTAATGAGGGTAATCTAACTGATAATTTGTGAGCTAAAACTTCCGCTACTTTGTTACACTTGTTTTTTGTATGCTTTTTAATATAGTAAAAGTTTAGAGTTTGCAATCGCTACTTTGTTCGGTGCATTTAGGAAATTTTTGTTAAAAATTCAAAATAATGAGAATTGTGAGAACGGGTTGGATTTTAAGAAATATGGTTAAGTGGTGAGTTATTTTAAATGGAGCAATATTTATGTGGGATTTGCGTGTTTTTCCTGATTCTTTTTCTACACTTCCTGGAATCATATCCGACCACTTTTAAATGGATTTACTGGAAGAACTAAGGTTCGTAGCATGTCGTGACTTTCTCTTTCCCTGCTTTGGATAGCAGATAGAGAGACGTCGTTTTGCCTTAAATTGGATTTAAAATGGAATGAGTGGAGGGTGGAGGCGGGCTCTTTGAAATGGTTTGAAATTGGATTTGAGACAGAAAGTAAAGAGAAATCGAAGGAGAAACTTTGAGGAGAGGGGAGAAAGTACTGGAAGGCCGAGCACGGGACGAAAGTTTCCGGAACCTTGGAATCGTTTAGTTGAGCCATAATAGCGAGGTAACATTCAAACCTCCGGAAATCCCCCTAATTCCCAAGCCATTACGCGCTTTTTGGTTCATCATGGCACACGCAAGGTGCTTAAGTACCATGACCTTTGTTGGAAATACTATTAAGAGTTCAACTCACTAGTTTACTAAGTTTTCGGCTTGTCTCGGTTTACCCCTAATGGCAGGTTGTGCTGTTTTTGGGGTGTCAGGACAGGTCAAATGACCAAGCCAATACTCAGCTTGTATGTACTTAATTTCAGTGCTTAATTTTAAGTAGGACAAAGGAACAATGGATTTGAAGAGGTTAAGGCCACCAGCTCTTTTGCGCATAAGCAGATAGACTGACGCTCCGTTCGTTGAATGAGTCAAGGGCCGCCAAGGGACGAGGTTGATGAAAGAATGCAAGGGTCCAGGTGGAAATTTAGTGAAGCGTTGATGATGCTACTCTCGTTGCTTGATGTGATCTGCCAAATTCTGTCAAACAATGGAAGACTAGGTTGTAGATGAAGAGGCCTTTGTGAGAGTCCATGGTAGGACGGAGCCTTTAAAGGTATGTGAACATTGTTGTTGAAGGGACAGAAGAGGCCCTTGGTGAATTATTTGGATCGTTGTTTTGGGATGTGGATGTGATATGGAGCCCTTTGGCACAATGGGAACAATTATATTGGAACCTTGTTAGAAAGCAGCTTCCAACACAAAAACTTGTTTTGAGAGGAAACATCAAATCAGTCTTCGTCTCGTTACTCTTCTATGCACCTCACCTTCTCCTAAATTACGCCTAATTAACCAACAATGTCAAAATCAGCGCTTAACATCGCTTAACCACCTTTAATCATTCACTCACTAAGCACAACTAATTCCTTAATCAACCTTAATCAATCCTCACACTCAAATAATCTTCACAATATCCACAATCTTGGCTCAATTACGCAAACACTCCAATTATAATTTCCAAATTGTCAACACAAAATTACATGTTATGTAATTTATAACCCGTAACCGTAACCTAACCTCGACTAGCAGTGTTGAAGAAACTATTAACCCTAACCAAGACCAGCGATTGGTCTTACGTACGGGGTACACGGTGGGAATGTAAGGGATGGGTTAATATTTGAATCTTCCCCAATGTGTTCAATAGGCGGATGAAAACTTTGAATCATTTGCCCTAGTTTTAACTTTAGCTTAATTTTTGAGAAAAAATTTTTTTCTTCTTTTTTTTTAAAAAAAAAAGAAAAAAGTTACACATGTCTCGCGCCAGGGTTTAAAATATTGAAAAGCGACTCGAATTTTGATAAACCGTAAAAGAGGAGGCTGAGGCGGTAATGGAATCCGGCTTTCTTAAATTCTACCGGATTTATTAAAGTTCGGGTACTATGGAAAGTGTCTAGTTTTCGGATTGAGTTACAATTCGACCTTTTTTCAGATCGGGATTTGACCTGAGCTTCAACTTCAAGCTCAACGCTCAACAAGAAAGAAAACGAGTGTCAGCCAGCCGCTAGATTTGGTTCCAAAAGCATCACGATGAGTCAAAAAAATAAGGAAAAAGTATCATATTACATTCTAGTTTTTTGTTGTCACAAGTTGACGAAAGCTGTCACAAGATCTCGTAACCTTCTAATTAAAAAATAATGTCAGCTTGACCTTAATTACTAAAACCAAACAGGTTTTAAAAATTTTCACCAAGTCGAACTTCTCGATGTGTTCTCGGGTTAATCTAGTGGGTTAATCGCAACCCCATGATTAGATTTCCCTGATGTGGGAAGTGACCTGGAAGGGGCATGAATGACCTGAGCTGAACATAGTTTGTGTGAAAAGACAGTGTAAGTTTTCCTTATGTATGATGGAGAATCTGTGATAGAAAAGGCTGATCTTCCTTGTCGTTTCCTGAATCCAGGAAGATCAATACTTTGGAATGAAATGAGAAGGAACAAATTGCCTCTCTGCCTGCTGCAGCAGAATAAAATCCATCCGCTTTTCAGCCTCCAACATCAGCGCAACGCTGGAAGGGGTTCAAGTTACGGAGTAGAAGAGCTGAAAATAAATTCAGAGTCAAGTGCACTTCTGTCTGGTACGTTCGTACGCCTGTTCAGAATTTAAATTCAAAATGTTGATTTTTCACACTACGAATTGAGTTAAGGGATCTTCAAATTAATAGGATTCTCAACAATATTTTACTGCCTCACTCTGCCTTAGAATTTCTAATCTAAAAATTTAAAACACTACTCATTTTGGTTCTGAATTCAAACAAATCTCAAAGGTTTTCCACACCGAAAAAATCTTAATACGGCATCTCCATCCATCTTGGGCTTCAATTAGTTGACTCCAAACATTGAGACAGGATTATCATTAGAACAAAAAATCAAAAAAAAAATTTCTAATTAAAAAAAAAATCAGTTTTAAAACATTTTGAGGTTTTTGAATTTTGTATGTCAGCTCTCTAAGCTATACGAAAATGACAAGTTTCGAGCTACCGGTTTTACACCTGTGCTTGAAGTAGCGTTAATAAAATAATGATGGATGAATTTAATCGTTGATCATGGGCATGTATGGTGTGTCTACGATGATTACAAAAGGAAATTATTGAAAAGTTTTAAAAAGGAACCAGGTAGTGGTCCCATCTTTCTTTTGAATTATTGTTGAGGGTGGGGCTGTAATTTTTTTTATATCGTGAGTGGGTGGGACCCTTTGGACGTTCTTAGTACTTAAGTGTCCCATTGTAATCTTGCCAAGTCATGAATAGAAGACTACTTACATAGAATGAGAACTGATTTAGAACAGAATTAAAAAAAAAACGAATAAAAAGCAATTCTTAAGCCTCAAGGAATTAGCACCCACACCTCCTTCAACTTCAAATGTAATCCTCCTCCAATGATCAAAACGTTTCCCTGCCCCCGTCAATTCCGTTGTAATAAAGCCGAGATAGTGCCCCCCCCCCCTTATACGGGATTTTTCATTTTGAAATATGTCCTTTGTGGTCTGACTAAATATGGCTCTCGGCCTCAACAAAGGGCTCACATTATTAAGTGCGAGTAACACAAAAGGGATGGATTCTTTAATTATCGTCATGAAGCCCATAGTCATGCCAGAAGGGTCTAACAAGAATCAATGGTCATCTATCTCAGTTCCCACGAAGGAACAATAATCCCAAGACGGGAAGCAATGAGAACATATTGTCACCTCACCAATAAGATTTAGAAAAAGAATCTCACACCTCCACACCTACTCCTCTGAAGTCCTTAATCGCCTCACATCATTATCACCTCACTCACTTACAATAACCAAAGCACATTTGAGGGATTCCATTCAGCGGGATAGTGATTTCGGACCAAAATTTGTATGCGGTACGATGACGCAAAGTGACCTTTACGAGTCGAATCGATGACACGCCAAGTAGCGGCAAATTCTAACATAATTAATACTACTGGGTTAATTCCGGAGTTAATTTTGTGGATTATGTTTGGATTAAGTTTTGGGATTACTATTTGTGTTTTTTTAGATTAATTTTTTGAGGTTAAGTTGTTGGGTTTTTTTTTATGTTGGTCTTAGCAAATGCCTAACCCCGTCTTAGGACGGGCATGTTTGGTTTATTAATATAATTATGAAATATAATCAATTAATCGAAAAATAATATTATAATATGTTAATATAATTCTTGAATATGAGCATATTAATTTAATAAATGCTAATGCTTAACTGATTGATACGAATCACGGTTACACAATGGCTCTAGGACAGGTTAGTCCTAACTGCTAGGACAGGTTAGTCCTAACTGCTAGGACAGGTTAGTCCTAACTGCTAGGACAGGTTAGTCCTAACTGCTAGGACAGGTTAGTCCTAACTGCTAGG
>JABASL010000080.1:0-31823 GCA_019775825.1 Neanura muscorum | reverse complement strand
CAGGTCTTCTACTCATCTACTCCTACTCATAGCCAGGTCTTCTACTCATCTACTCCTACTCATATCCAGGTCTTCTACTCATCTACTCCTACTCATAGCCAGGTCTCCTACTCATCTACTCATGAGTATGAGTAGATAATGAGTAGCACGTATTTGAGTAGCTACTCATGAGTATGGACAACTATGGGCAGCGGGTTAATTCCATTCTTGTGATCTTGCATTTTCCAGAATAATAATATTAATGGAGAGGTACATTGACTCCTTCGTCCTTATACGTTAAGGGTTCTCCAAAGTTAAAACTGTTTCTGTTAATATTAGTAAAGCTAAATGTTTATTTAGAAATTGGAGTTGCAGTGTGAATTGACGCAAAACATGCTAAATTTTGGCAAACTAATAAGAAAAGGAATGCAATAAAATCTATCATATATTCTGCTATAAAATTATTTCCTCAGGTAAGTTAAACAAACAAGTTTAAAATATCCTGTTTTGAAAAACGCGTACTACGAAATACGTGGTTGTTTAACGGATCTTAAACTAACGTTTATAATTCTACGAAATCATTAATCTGAAAGTCTGTTTTTGAAATTAATCAACACCAAAAATAGTTCTAATTCCCGGAATAAATATCCGAGAATTTTCCCGGTTATAACTGGGAAATTCTACACTGCAGCAGCAGAAATATTAATAATCTTTCACCATCCTAATTCATTAGAAACTCGTAGAAAATTTTCGATTTCTAGGAAATATTCTAGTATAAAAATTTGTTTGAAACATAAAATTTTTTAACCACATTTAAAAATAATTATAAATCAGGAGAGTTTATGATCAGTGTTGCTGATGATAAATAAATAATCAATAATTGAAGCGGGGAATTCAAGTAGACATTCTCGGTTAATTCGGAAACTTCTTTAAATAAAAATCTAAATTTTTCTATTTCAATCCAAATTGCCAGTAGTTTTGAACCAAAATTAAATTGGATAGAATGGGTCCACGCAATGCACAGAGGAGGGAACGATATGCAAACCAAATTACATCAAAGTGAATGCCATGCACATTTCAATTGAACCCGCATGTTTCACGAAATCGTTTGAAATAGCCCCTTGAGAGGTTATTTTTACCTTAACTTTTCATGGAAAGTGAAAGCGAGCTTCCAATTCACTAGAAGTGTCCAACCTTCCTTAAATAAATTACCTTTTATCATAATGTAATTCACACGTGTGCTTTTTCTTGGAAACATTTGTCATTGTCCCGCATGATAATAATCACTAATTGACCTTCTCACACCCAACTTTTTTCATAGAACTTTCACTGAAAGCTTTAAAAGGATTCATATTACAATGTCGAGGATCATTTCAAAAAGTAGTGTTTTTGTTGCAACTTTTAGTGAATGAATGAGTTGGACTTTGTTCCATTTACTCTCCCTTACTACCCTGGAATCGATATTTCCTTCCTGCTTATTAGGTGGAACAGTAGTGAAAACTAGTGCACCCAGGTGTAAAACTCATGGTAAGATCTTCTAAGTTAATTAAACCGGGTTTCCAGTTTCACAGATTTAAAATGGTGAGATAAAAGTTCAAATTCAAATTTAAAATTTTTTTGTTAAGTCTCACCTATGAGAAACCGGAAGAAACCCAAAATTGATCCCCCTTGATGGCAGAATCTCATTATTAATCACAGAATTTATGGAACGCGAAGCGAGCAGGGCCGGTTATACACACGTCACCAATAAATTACAAACTGAAATACGTTGCTTTCAACCGCCTTTGAAATTTCTTGGCTTGCAAATCTAACTTTGTTATTTTAACTTCACTAAGATCAGCAAACTTTACTAAAAGATTAGCGCATCTGTTTACTTTTAATTTGTAGCCTTAATTCGCTGGATGGAAGAAGAAGAAATTCTGATGAAATTGCAATACAGAATGAGTAAATTCCTCTTCAAAGTGGTCGTGGAATCGTGGCAGGAAGAAGATACTAAAGCATTGGAAAATTCGGATGTTTCAGGATACAATAATCTGCAATATCCGCAATATGAGATGAAAACTTTCACCAATTCTACATTTTGATCTTTGACATCAAAAAAAAATTTTTTCTTAGAAAAAGGCCTTATACAAACCAGGTCTAATACAATAAGAATTTCCAAATAATAATATTTTATCGAGAATTTTTTGTTGGGAGAACAATGATATTTTTCAACAATGAACAATGATTTCGTATTTCCTAGAAAATTAATGTCAGAAAAACGTCGTTAGGCATAGGAAGTTGCAGTAAATTATTTTCTTCCAAACGAAGTTTGATTCCTGGTAAGAATTTGTTCGAGATCATTTCCTGGAAATCCCAACAGCATAACTAAAGTTAAATATTAAATTTACTAGACAACTTCCTTTGAACATCATCAAATACTCAGAAAAGAAAGGCCCATTTTTCTGAACGCGTGCAAACATTAGAAATTAGAAACTGCGAGGGTCTTCTTTTTCTTTTTCAACTTTGACTCATTGAAAAAAATTACTTTCCCAAGGTTGCTTCCGCTGTGAAAAAAATGTGCTCAGAACTTGGAAGTAGCTCCTTCATAAAAGTTCTGTAATCAAGTTTACAATTCTTTGAAACTCTTTACTCCAATTTAATTTATTGAATAGAATTATTACAAAGTCGGATGTAAAAGAATGCTTGGAAAATTAGTGTTCTCAATTTGTAAATTTCTTTGCAAAATTATCATAAATTTTCGCTATAAAACTTATCACATAGAGTTAAGTTATTTTGATTGTTTGAAATTTCTAGCTACATTCATGGTTTACATGTGCCTTTTTAGGTGCTACTCACCAGCGTTAAGAAGATTTCACATTTGTGCAGCGTGTGCATCCTTTATAACTAAATTCCTCGACGACGAAATTCTCGGATGACGAANTGTAACTAAGAGAAAAGTATGAAAGCGCGTGCCAGCAGGGCTGGAAATTTTAATCGGTTTATAATTCGAATTTGAAAATGATCGGAATTTTAGCCATGATTGGAATTCGAATTTGAATTATGCCAGGATCGTTTACACGTTAAATATTTTTGGAAAACAAGATTTGGTATTTGACGTATGAGGGGAGGGCAGACAAAGGATCCCAGATTCAAGTGCAATCTCTTCGAGTACGCGTCGACGCAGAAGGTTAGTCTGGAACAGCACATTAGACTCCACAACGGAGAACGGCCGTTCGAGTGTAGCCGCTGCCAAAAGAAATTCAAATGCCCACTTTGTGGCAAGGAATTAAATCAATGATTCGAATTTTGAAGATCGGAGTATAAACATAATGACCGGAATCCGTATTCTTGGTGATTGGAATTCAAATTATGGATCCCTTAAAAATGATTGGAAATAAGATCGAAATCGGAATCCGAAAAAATAATTCCGATTTCCAGCCCTGCGTGCCAAGTGCTGGAGCTGGAACAGTGGAAATTTCCACAGGTTTGGGTTATCCTTCTTAAAAATTTTATATAAGCCGGTCACCGAGGTCACCAACCTACTTGAGTTGAATTAGCCTTCGATGGCAGTTAGATTAAACTAAAATCATTCTCCCTAGTACCGTACATGCTCCAACAAGGGCTGAGTTCCCGGTTAAATTTTTCGATAAACTAGAATTGGAATCAGGATTACTATATCGTGAGGATGATGTGCGCGATGATAATTATGGATTAATGATACTTGGAAAATGTACGTTAATTAATTAAATTTCAAGAAATCACCTGTCAATAATTAACGAACCACTTTTTAAAAGTTGTTCATGGATGCTTTTTGATCTCTTTTATAATTCTTGAAACCTTGAACTAGTATTTCTTTATCCAATTACAGATTATGACCTTTATGAAACTAGACTAATCACCAATTAGGTCAAGCCAGGCCACCAGTGTTCCCCCAGTCGTAAATATATTATACGCAGATTGTCTGGTTTTATTGTCTGGTGACAATCACAATGAATTGTGTCGTGTTGGCCAAGAAGGTCATGAATATTGTGTGGAGTGTGCTCGTTTCTAAATTAATTAAGCAAATAATGTTTCAGTCCTGCCTTTTTATTTTTAGACTTTCATCTCTACACTTGGCATCTTCCATCTTAATCTTCAGTTTAACAAGATCTTAATCCCTAGCTCTAGAGTTAAGTAACTTTTTACCTGGAGGACGTTTGCGAATTACTTAACGAGCATTTTATTTTTAAAAGTTCTCAACAGTCATTTTGTTCGTTTTTTTTTATTAAATCTAGAGCAAAAGGAAATCATTTCCACTTACACTAATTAAAAAAACATTAAACAACTTTCTTAACAGGAAAGTGGAAATGACTTCCAAAACTTTTAATTCATTTTCAAAACGCTCGTGTAGCCTCCATGTTTACCCTTGAATTTTCAATATGAACTTCAATCATAAATTCCACATTTTTCATAAATTTTGCAAAGACCCGCCCGCCCGGCAGGTGCTAATTTCCAAATTTAATTGTCAAAATACTTGAAGGTGAACTTTCCAAAGTATAAAAATCTAGGTGGCCTCCTTGTCACAATGTGGACTCGATTTTGTGTGAGCATTTGCAACACAAAATAAATATTTAATGAAGATCTGAAGGTTACCTGGTGCTTGTATCCTCCTAGAGCACAATAAAATTATCTAAAGTTGACTTTAATCTATTCCTCCACCAGAACACTTAGGCCTCATTAGGCTGCTGTTGCAGATTAGAGATCTTGTCAGAAATTAGCAATTAGTTTCTTCTTTAAATCTCTCCTAACAATATCTAAAAGTGGTCGACGTGTTTTAAAAAGTTGAACTCTTATCACAAACTACAAGTTAACTAAAAACCTAAAGCTAAAACCAAAACATCGTTTCAGTGCCGCTTGAACAAGAGACCGGGAAGATCGAATGACCAATAGTGGGTCATTAGACACAAAGTGGTTTGTAATGGGTGTATAGTTAACAACTTTGTAAATTAAAGGTTTGTTAGTTAACAAAGTGCAGTTAAAAATTAAAAGTGAGCGGTGAACACGTGAAGTTAAGTGTTTCGCTTTATTAAGCTCCAGCATCCGTCATTAGCATAATGAATCTCCAAAATTACTTTGAGAAGTTCTGGAATAAGTAAAAATCTCATTTTTGAAACTAGGGATCTAGACAGGGCAAAGTGAATTCGTGAGAGAGTCCCCGGATTTGCAAAAAATTCTGCAAGCACCAGTTTCGGGCAGAGTGTGGCTGGTGATGATGTTGCGGTTCTTATTTGCCAAAAAAAAACTTTCCAAAGCTTCCTACACGTGCGTACTAGTGTGGCTTTTGGTCTTGAGAAGTGACTGAGAGGCCAGAAGAGCGGCTTGTGCCGAGTGATCGTGTGCTGGCTGGCTGCTGGAGTTGGAAGTTGGGTTTCTTTGCCCAAATTACTTTGTATGGAGAAGATGTCTTTTCTCGGGGAAAGCGGAGGGATATAAAGGTTCTATTCCATAAGTAAAGGAGCAAGTTCAGCTTGACGCTGGAGCTGGTTTTGGTGATAGTAGTGATGGTGTAGTGGTAAAATACGCTGCAGTCGTCGCTGTTTTTTCTCCTTTCCAGTCTTTCTCATAGTGTAGAAACGCTTCGTCTCCTCTCCGAAAATCGGTCCGAATTTTCTATCCTCCCGCAGTTCTTTACTCTTTACCTCTTGTGCCGAAAAGTTTTTGCACGGGTGAGACTTTCCTTTCAGTACCATTCTGACTTTTAGGCGTGAAACAACTTTTAGTTTTCCCGCATTATTTCCCTTATTGGACCATACCGAACCGGGTTTGGTTTTCAGTTGGATTTATTTGACTGGCAAGAAACAAAATTCCAAAAAGGTAATAATCATGCTTCAAGAATATTCCCTTCAGTGTTTAAATCTTTGACTATAGACACTTTTTTAAAGAAGTTTGACTGATTTTTTTTTTGAAAGTTTACTTTCTTTGAGAATATTTTTTTTGACTATTGAATGGAAACGTTGTTCGTTAATGGACTACTTTAGAAGAAAATCTAAACCTTGTTAATACGTTAGTTTACTCTGAAGCTTTTACTGCTTTATACAAAAGAAAGTGAAAATCTTGGAGTTGAAAGCATTAAGTTGTTTATTCTAAGAAAATGAAGGTGACGGTGAGAAAAATGGTTTGGTTGCACAGGTGGAGTCGCAATGGGAAAAAAAGTTTCATTTTATGTTGATCCTAATATTTACAAAAGAAGACTCTGTATATCCTTTTTCAATTGATTTCTACCTGAAAAACCTGAAATGTGCTCTATTTTCTTTACTCGACAAATTGACATTTTGTCCACTATTTTCTTTTTGGGCAGTTTTCTATTTTATTTCAAAGTCAAAAACTTTAAAAGTTGGAGAATCTACTAAGAAAGTATTTGAACTATGTGCACAACATTCACAACAATGTGTCTGTAACAACTGAACTCCGCACAAAAAATTTGAGAAATAAAAACTAATTTAGGCTAGGTTTATGTTAGGATTATTTTCTTACGCGAACTCCCACAGTTTTGCTGAAACTAATGATATCCGTACCGTAGATTCACGAATACAGCAATTTTTTTCAAACTGCTAATGCATTGTGCAGTTCCGGTATTACGAAATTTCTATGCTGGTCTCGCGTGCCTAATACGCGTGCATTCACACACCATTATCCCAGAAAACGATCATTTGCAAACGATCATTAAGACACGAAGTTTTAAGGCGGAAACAGTAAGGGTTGTTGGGCCCTTAAGATTCGCCAAAACGCATCCCAGCTAACGATCCTTTAGGAACTTTAACCCAGAAATGCCCAACTTTTTTAAATTGATAGCTAGCAATTTGTATTGCTTAGCCACCATTTTATTAATATTAAAAAGTGTGGGGAAAAATTAATTTTAAATGCATGCTGGATTTTAATTTTGGTTTTCCTGGATTTAATTTAAAACCGACCTCATTCGAGTAATTAAAAACGACGCGGTTTCGTAAACTGACCCTTCAGCTGGTAGCTTTGCTGCTTCTAATGCTGCAAAGTTTAGCGTTGTTCCTCAAAAATTGTGAAACTGAGCATTCATTAACTTGTTCCATAAGGTCACTCGTGACTCTTGCGGAGGCCAAGCGAAATGAAAAACGAAATTAATTAATACCAAGCTCATGAGGTATAGGGACAGATTCTCTGGTGTTTACTTCATTTGGAAAATAATTTATAATGCCCAGAATTTTAGGCTTGAAGACTGATTGAATTTGGTATATTGTAACCCTAAACTGCCTAAAATTCGTAGTTTGAAAGCCGTCTTTCTCCTGTTGCCTGAATTTTGTAAAGAGTGGGACTAATTAGATGGTGTGTGGTTTGTGGGGGGCTTATTAGGAAGATAAGATAATAATAGAAGGAAAATGGTAGGAGAGAAAAACTTCTCAACTTCAGAAACCAAATACGGCAGCTTTTTCCATGGCGCATACGTTTCAAAATCTCCCTCTTCAAAGTTTTTGTTCCATTTTGAAGCTTTTGGCAGATTGGGATTATGATGCCTGTCAGCGTCTCCAAACACGTATTAAGTTTGAAAAAAAAAGTTCGAGAGACGAAAGGGGGAACTATTGTCACGTCAGTCGTGAGATGAAGAGATACAGTTTTTATATTAATTTTCACCACCAGCCTGTGAAAAGGCTCGAAGTGAAAGTTCTGGAAAAAAAAGGTTATAGTAAGGCAAAGTTTTGGGGAATATTTTGTCATTCTTTCATTTCCACCCACACCGTAGTTTTACAAATAATAATCCCGCCCACACAGATAAATTACCATGACCTTGTGGTGTCTTTTTTGGCTAAATTATAACCACAGTTGGAAACAAACTTGGCTGCTTCATACACTACCCGAATATTCTGCCAATTTTATGAAAATTTAGACACAAATTGCCGAAATTGGAAAACGATAATTTGAAACAGTATCACCGGAAAGTGAAGGCCTAAAATGGGATGCTGCTTTGTTTCAAAGCAAAATTAGATTCGTTTCTCGATTCACCAACAAAAATTTATTCCATGGCGTATGCATGAAGCGTCTAATAACAGAATACAAGAAATCCAACGGTATTTTGCTAATTCTTGTCTGAGAGCAAGAAAATAAGTGGCAGAGATCATTTTCAAATAACAAAAGCAGACTTTCTCCCTATACGGGTTTCCAAAGCTAGAAAGCTGGAAAGAAGGAGAAGGAATAGGGCAAAACTCATTTCCCTACTTATTCATTCAAGTGTAACAAAAAGCAATGGAAAATTTCAACTTTGAAATACATAATTTAGCGCCAGAGAAATTCAAAAGGAGAAAATAGGTTTCCTACTGAGCTTCCCACTGTGAAGTTTCACGGTATGAAATACAAAATAAGGAAAATTGTTAATAAATTTCATGAAGTCTTACCTATTTGTTTATGGAAGTTGTTCGTTGAAGTATAATTTTGAAATGAAGCCTTTCATAATCCAGTTACGCAAGGTTACTTATGTTTTATATGCATTTTATATTGTGAATGAAAATTACAGAGACCTTACAAGAAAGAAGCCGTAGTGAATTTAGCCTGTTTTATCTCAAATCTTCGGATCTTGTGTCATAGTTATCGAAGCACCTATAGCGCAGTAGCTCAGCAGGATTTAGACTTTGTTTCTGTACTTTTGCCAAAAATCCAAAAATGCAAGAGTGCAGAATAACGTAGGAGGAACAGGAAGGCGAAAAAGGAAAGTCAGGACGTTCAGTGCATAGTATAACTAAAGTTGTAAAGGTTTGTAAAAATTGTAAAATTCTTATTCTCAAAATCAGTTCGATTTTGCTTCCGTTCGGACAAAATCAAACCGAATTTTTGTATTTTGGCATTTTTAATTTTTTTTCGAACTTAGGAACAGCTACAGCCAGCAACTAGAGCTAGACTAGAAGCTTCGAATTCATATCGTTAAACATTGTCAACGTTTTTCAGAATTCATTTTCCATCTGGAGCGTTTGCGACATCTCGGGGAAGTCCCAAACCGGAAGTGAAAGTTTTTACAAATTGCAACATGCAACATCCAATCCTATGGCACATATTCACAATTCTTGATATTTAAAAATTTCAATGGCATTTACTTTAAAAACTTTCACTTCCGAACGGTAAAAACGAACCACAATTGTTCTATGTACAACGTTCAAATGGAAGGTTCAAACTCGGCTTCAAAATTCAAAACTTGCTTTGACAAGACTGCGATTTCAGTTTTAACAGGTGAACTAAATGCTTTTAGTTTTTCTCTGAAGTTTTTTGAATTTATTTTTTTAGGTTCGATATGTTTTCCCCGTTTGACTTTCGTCCAAGGGCATAAGATGCTTCTGGAATTGCCCCTTCGCCAGGCCACCAATTACGTATGGGACCAACCTCCCTCCTAAACCCTTGCGCTTTGTCCAGAACAAAATGACGAAACATTTTGAATTCAACTGGCGGATACCCGTTCCAAATGCTCTTCTCGAAGGGTGCATGGTAGATCGATGGACAGAGGTAATTCACTGCAATTATTTTCATATCCTTGTTAAATAAGGTTTAGAAGAAATATTTCACTCCAAATAACACCCAATTTCAAAATGTGTCCAACTTTCCTCGCTTTCACTGACGAGCAAGCCCCGATCCAAGCTTCTGCAAGTGAAGGCTAGCCAGGGCGCACCATTCTTGTAAATCTAAAGTAAAATCTAAATTTGCGAGGGGAAAGTATACTAAATAGGGTCTAATAATAGCGAGTTGAGTTTGAAATAAAATGGTTATGAACCATAAGATTATGGTTTGAATGGCCTGGGCGTGTATAGAATGTGGTTACATTTGAGTATGGATTATTTATTTCCAAAAGGCAAGGCTCCCTTTGATAATAATGAAAGGAAAAAGACTCGACACGAGCTCTGCCACAGTTCCAGCCACAAAAAACGCCAGGCATTCACACAACTTCACTTTTCCCAACTTTTATCGCAACTTTTTAACAAAAGAGAAAGTAGCCCGAAGGGAATCCAATTCAGCGTCTAATCTCTGCCTTTCTCCCAGGCTTAAGGTTCCCATAAGTAGCCATATGCTTTCACTACGACCTCTTTACAGAAACCTACTCCAGCTTTGAGCTTCATCAGTTAAGGATGAAGGAGACGGCTTTTAGCTCTAATGGAATTAAGTGAAAGCGCACATAATTTTTGGGTGGTGAAACTCAATACGACGCAAAATCGAAGGTTCACTTGAAAGCGTGCCTGACAATTTTGATAATAAATCTATTACTATCTTACGTTGTTCCTTATTTATAGGAGAAAGATGCAGTGGAAATGGAACCAGAATGCCTCCTCAAAGTTGACGAGTATGGATTCTTTATGCACTGGAAGAGTGAGCCGAGAGTAAGCCAACTTTCAAAATTTAGATTGAAGCATTAATTAATTTTCCTTTCTAGAATTTTAAGCCATGTAAGCTCCATCACTCACTTTGGATCAGGCACCTGAAATTGAGGGGATATTTTGAAGAGAACTAAAACGAATAGAATAATACAGTGATTTTGTTTTAAATTTTTGAAATTTTTTACAAAATTTCTTGTGAGCTTCTCAAATTTTCAAAACAAATGTAAACTAGAGCACTTATTGAATGAGTTTTTATTGTCAAATTTCTTACAGAAGAATGAAAAATTAAAGTCCCAATTAACTTATACTTGGTCTTTTTGCCTTTAGCCTAAATTCGAAGCTACGCACAAAAAACTTTTCACAAAAGTGAAAACTTCTTCCCAAAAACTCAAAAAAACGGCAGTTTGTTTGAACGCGACTTAAGAAAAACCGGATGAATTTTTGGAATTTCCGAGCTGCTATGCTATTCTATTACTGCGGTATTGCTTCTTCCAGCTAAAAGAAATAGCGAAAAATTAGAATTTTTCACCCCTGAGATTAAAAACATTTTAAACGCAAGAATGAGCTATAGCCCTTTTGCGTTGAGTCGCTCAGGAATTTTGTTTTAAGTTTTGTAGAAGGATCAAACGTAACTACCATGAAGCGGCGTTTATTTTTTACAAAACTTTTACCACATTTTAAGCAGATTCCCCGGATTTTAACATGATGCAGCTCGATTCTTAAATTCAACACTCACGGAAAATTTATAATCTTCAAAAAATTTTGCTTCCAGGCATGAAATTATTGAAAAGAGGCTCTGTATTTTGGCAGAGTGTCTATGAAGTTTTTGTTTTAATCTCTTTTATTTATGTTAAGAAAGTTGAGGTAGATGCATGAGTTAGTTGATCCCTTCTAGTGTCAAGCTACGTCTTGGTTTGGGCCAATTTTGAGGAGTTGGTGGGGATAATGGTGATTGATGAGAAACACTTTGTTCTTAAACTTTTTTTTCTTTCTCCAACATTCTTTTCCAAGTGAGAGATGACAGTTTTCTAATGTGTGTTTGTGTGCAGGAAGGTGATGTATTGGAGCTCTGCCAGGTGAATGATATTAGAGCCGGTGGTGTGCCTAAGGTAAGCCAACTTTCATTCCAGTCAACAATCTACTTTCTCTGTCACAGTATCAAAAATTATAGACCCCTCTCACCTACTCTACGATCAACCGGAAGGTACTTTATCGATCCGTGGACTTTAACTCAGGGGAGAATTTATTCTTTTGTCAAAAGAATTAGTTTAAGTAAATAACTCGTTATCTCTGACATGAGACACCATTACCCTGTCTAACTGAAAACCTACAGAGACAATGCATCAAAAAAAGGCCAATTTCGGCTGGAGTAAGGTTGATGATGGTGCCAATGGTCTCCTCTCCTAGTCTTCCAGGATTACTTTATGAAGGGCCGAATTTGGCATAACCTTAACCTAAACATAGTTGGTTATTTAGCTCTAGGTTTAGGTTATGCCAAATTCGGCCTTATAGATCTTCCTGGAGAAGACCGGTGGCACCATGGGCTTCACCAGTACTTTGGAACTTGGACTTTGAGTTCAAATCCTAACCAATGATAAACGGTAATTCTTGCGCCTATTGTTGTCCAGCGACAAGCGCTACAAAATTCAAATTGACGTAAAGCTTGTCCGCGGCCGTTGGCATATAAATTGAAGAAACCAATCGTTTTAACCCAAATGGCTTATTTGAGTAAAATCTTGGTAAAAATTAGGGTCAACTATATGGCATCCAATAAACACAAGTCGAGTTATCACCAGTAACGCGCCGGTATAAAAAGATTACAACCTGACCCTATTTGACCCAAACAGCTCCTTTTGTGTGGCTTCTAGCTTCTAGAAAAGTACATAAATTGAATTAATACTTTAGAAGCCATATCAACTCAAGAGTCAATCAGTTTTGAAGCTTCCGCTGCCGCCCTTGCATTGAGCCATTATAGATATACTACGAAGATATTCTTCATATTATGGTCTATCAAGACTTTAAATTAAATTTTGAGGTCATGGAAAAACTTTCTTTTGAGAATTCTTTCTACTATCAAAGTTACATCCGTTGGAATCTTTTCATCTCCGTCAGTCTATTCTGAAAAATAATTCGAAAAAAAATGGAATCATTCAAAGAATTCCTCATGCTGCAAATTTAGATTGATCATGTTGGAAGAAGACTATGAGAAGAAAAGACTATCCATCTTTCATTTAATTTTCTCTCTTTTCCTTTCTCAGGATGTTCGACTCCTGAGTCAGCTGACGGTGAAGCATGGCAACGGCGAAAGTCTTGAAGACAAGTCTCTAACTATCTGTAGCGGTACTGATTTGGTGAACATCAATTACCTCCATGTCGTCTTTCCAAACTCAGAGACAGCACGGGTACGTGATTTTCTCTTTAATTAAATATGGATGTACAATGCCGTAACATGGAAAGCGAGGGGGAAATGAGGGGCAAATGGAAGTGATTCCAAGTCGGAAAGGAGAAATGTCAGTCAAAGTGAAAGGAGAGGAATTTTAGCCAACTACTACGTAAATACGAGGCCAAGAAGAAAATAGAGTACCAAATATAAAAAGTATTCAAGGATCACGTAGGGCATTAGGTAACCAAATTGTGAGCTCCGTGTTTACTCAATAGCAAAATTCGATTCATAGGAAACATAGCGTGGGAGTTTGACTAAAGGCGGGCTTTCTTCAGGGGAACTGATGCACTGGAACGTAAATAGGATAAGCCTACTTTTCAGTTTTTAGACTAAAAACTAGTCGATCATGAGTAAAGACGCACCAAAAGGAGGATTTAAGTATTCTACAGGGTGGAAATTATGTATGAGGCAAAAACCTAAACCTGCCTCGGCTCCTTACAAGAAAAAAAAACGAGTAGTGATTTTCTTTTTCAAAAACGCCTTGGCGCACAGCAGGAATTATCAACAAGAATATTTTTTGTCGAATTTTACTTTCTTTATTGGAAAAGCCAGATATAATAAATCCTGAATTGTTTGACATCGAGGGGTCACCTATATTATTAAATCCTAAAAATCCTAAAAACCTAACCTAAAAATCTTAGGTCTAAAAGAAAGAAAAAGATAAATCTCATAATTTTGTCCGAATTTATTTCACGTTTGAACGATGGAGGTCGTGAGATCGAAGATTTTTGTGCAAGATGAATCGTTTACCGTGAAGATTACCAATCGTTTTTACTTTGAGAACTTTCAAATGGGCTCTTAACCAAAATTTTCCAACCTTCCACTTTTCTGGGTGGGGGAGTACCAAACATATGCACACCCTGTATTGCTAAGACGAAACTCCATTAGTATCTTCAAAAAATCGGCGATGGCGCAGAGTCAAAAAATTGTTTACAACTTTGAGGAGAAAGAGCGTCCTTATTTGAAAGTGAAAGCATGCTCGTTACGGATGACTGGTGAAAGTTACCAGAAGAAACTAATTGCAGAAGACTTGAAAGCAATGGCGCCCAGGATGCTGCAATCCCAATAGGCCAAAGGCAATAATCCTCCACTTTGCAATATATTTGAGATTATAAGTGGATATAAATTCCTTTATGTTTTTAGCTTTCTCCCAGAATTTCAAATCATAAAAGGCCTCCGTTGTGTTATATAATAGTTAGTTGTAAAACTTAGAAATTTTATTACTTCCTTATGCCAATAATACCAACAGAACTATAGTCCTATACCCCACAAAAACGCTACGCCGCGGTTCAGCGATGGATGGCGTCGTAAATTTTGTCATTTGACGTTTCCATGTCATGAAACGATTATCAAAAAAATGAATAATGGATTTACGTGAGTTACGATACAATCGTTATCCCATACGGGGTTTAGCGTAGCACCGTGGGACCACTTTCTTAAATTAGTCTTTCGATTTTCTTAAAAGTAAACCAAAAACCCATGTGATCAATGATCAATTACAGTGATCAAATTCGACCGTATTTCTAGAGATTTCTTAGGATATCTTTCCGAAAATAAAAAGCGTACAGGAACGTTCAAAATGTCAACATTTCTAGGCCTGGTTACAAGGAATCAGAAACATAACACACAATGTTAAGGCCAACAATGTCTGCCCGATGACTTGTCTTAAGAAGCAGTAAGTGTTTGGAGCTGGTTCTTCACGCGTTTTGAATTTTCCCACTTTTTCTCACCTTTTAAATTTTTTATATGAAATTTTTTTAAAATTATGTAGTACGAGACGCATTTCCTTCTTTAATCTACTTGCATGATCCACTTTTTTTTGTGCAACGAAAATGAGAATTGTTTGCAATTGGTCTGTATTCTGAAACGAAAAGTTTTTTTTATCTGTTTCATACTTCCACCAAATGAGTTTTGGTTAAACTGAATTTTTAGGAATTAGTTAAAAGTTGAAATCACTTTTATCATCATCGCTTGACGACAAAGCTCTGCAGTTCTGTATATTTTTTGTGGAACTAAGAGGATTTCCTGGAAGCAATTTGATAGAGTCAGATGGGAAGAAAAATTTAATTTTAGCCTGGGAATCATTGATTTAACTTGAAGGTTTATTGGAGGAGCTCAACTTTTCATTTGGAATTGAATTGAAATGAAAGTTGACAAGTAGGACCTTTGTTGTTAATTTGATTTCCTAGAATCACTTTCTCTTTTGTTTTAACTTTTAGGCATGGCAAGCAGCCTTACTTTCTCTAACTCATAATAACAAGATGAACAATGTTTGCCCTGCTACCAACCTTATGAAACAGTAAGCCCAAAAATTACTATGTATAAAAGCGACTTGGCGATGGTGTCTGTGGTGGGATGGTTATGGTTGTGATGGTGGTTGAGACGATTGTGGTCACGTCCAAAGCACAATTCTCTTCAAGGGAATAAAACCGAGGGAGCAAAAAACTCACTCACTTATTCACAACATTTTAAAGGAAATCTCTGTAAAAACCGCGTCCCCTACCCAAGCAACGTGACCACATGCGCTGAACCACAAAATCACGGAGCCTCAAACCCGACAAGAGAGCGAGTGCAGCGAGTGACCCTTATCAAACACCCAGATGGCATCTGACCCCTTTTAGCCTACTTAAACAAGCCCTTTCTAGGACGGGATGGATACTGACACATCAAATTATTTTACCCTTTTAGTCTATCCAGCCCGTTCTAAAACAGGTTTATTTGGCTACTAGATTTATAAAGGCAAATGTGGCTTCTGTGTCGTCTTGTAACAAGAAAGCAAAATGAATATCAGATTATTTGCTGATATTACGTTGACTTTTAATTTGACTGAAAGGGCATTTAAAATTCACCTCTGCTTTTTATTATTTTAATTCGTATTAGCCCTTTAACAAATTAATGCTTAATTAAATTAATACTGGATGAATTTATCCAGTGCTATATATCCATCGGCTAGCAAGTTCATTGGCTTTAAATTTGATGCTTTGTACTTGACCCACTTTGTGTAAAGCTCGACTTCAATGCCGTTGACGAAGGCCGTGGCCCTAGTTCTATTACTAATGTGCTCGTGCTTGAAACTGAAATCCGATACTTAGATTCAATAAGTTTATTTGCACGTTTCGATTTACTATTTGCTCGCTTTTTTTTAGATTCGTTAAATTAAATTTGGAAGTTTTGTAAAGAAATATTTTAATTAAACAATATGAATATTTTAAAATTTCAGTTGGATGCGTTTAGGCTTTACAACCGACCCTAACGGGAAAGTACCTGTGAAAGTTATTGCTCGTACCTTTGCGTCTGGTAAAACGGAAAAATTTGTTTACCAGTGCTTAGCGGAGTTAGATTTGCCTAGTCTCAAGGTAAGTTAGTCTTTTTTAAACGGTTTTTAAGAATAATATTTTCAAAAATTCCCGCATTGCAGTCAACTTTAACAATTACTGATTGGTTTAAATAATTCGAGCAATTTCCAGCTAGCTTCAATGTTTCGGATTTTTTGAATTCAGATAATAAATTCTCCTGTTTGGAACCCGGTTTTAACTTGAACGTCCAATAGCAAAGCTTAATTTTTCCTAAAAATATGACAATCTACACGTGGTACCAAAATATTTTTGGCGTTTGGTGTAAAAAATGTTGGCAAACTCCTTCTTAGCTTTTATTGGCCAGAGTACTATAAATCGTTATTTCTATGACTTATTTTTCAGAATGATGTTATTGAGCCTGCTGACTTCACCTTTGAGAAATTTGTTGCGCTTTATCATAAAATCTGTCCTAGAAATGACATTGAAGAACTATTCCAGTCAATGTAAGTGGCAGCCATCTCGGAATTCATCCATCTGCTCTAGATCACTCAACAACTTTTGAAACAAAAGTTCCTGTTTGCTTTCTTTAATTTCTTTTTCACTAACTTTTGTCTGTATATACTTTCCTGTCTTCCGTCTCTTAAGGCTGAGAGGCAGGAGTCTAAATAATAAGTCAACGTCAAAACTTTTGGCAAAAAACAATTGATTTATGATTTGCTAACTTTTCTAGTACGAAGGGTCGTGGAGACTTTATTGAAGTTCCGCAGCTCGTCACGTTCCTCAATGAGAAACAGCGTGATCCTCGCCTCAACGAAATTTTGTATCCGCTCTACAATGAAAAGAGAGCTGCTGAAATTATTCAAAATTATGAAGGAAATGACGAAATGAGGAAACTAAATAGACTTAGCAAAGAAGGTACTGTACATTTTTCTATTCTTTTGAATCTGAGCATGGAATCGGTTTAAATCGAAATACTTTTAAAATTTTAACATTTCAAACTTTCTCTCACCAGGAAATAGAGCCTTTTTTAATGAGTGTCCAGCTTTCACCACTTTCTCTTTTTTGGAGTTGGTTTTCTGAAGTTTCGGACGCAAATTTCCAAGATCTGATACCCCACACACACGAAGCCTGTCATAATTAACATATTGCGGCACCTTGGATCCGAAAGATTTCGTTCCCGTTTCACAGTAGAGCGATTTGAAAAAAGAGAAAGCGGAGAAAGCTGGACACTCATTAAAAAAAGGCTCTGTAGTTCCTTATAAATTTTCCTTTTCTCTTCTTTTTTTTTTAAATAGGCCTCATCCGCTACTTAATGTCAGATGAAAATGCACCTGTATTTTTGGATCGCCTCGATATTTATATGGACATGGACCAGGTGTGGGTTGCATTTTGAAATTTCAATTTTTAACAGCACAGTTTATTTTAGCTTAATTTCGTAATTATGTTCTACTCTTTAGCCCCTTTCCCACTACTATATCAACTCTTCACACAACACTTATTTAACTGGAAGACAATTTGGCGGAAAGTCAAGCGTCGAAATGTATCGACAAACGCTACTCGCCGGTTGTCGGTAAGCTAAACGCCATTTTTCTACAAATTTTGGGCCATCTTATTAGTTAACCAAATGTTCCCAGTAGGGCGAATTCCATTTATTTTACTCGTTTTGAAGCAAGCTTTCTTATCTTACCAAAACCCGAGTTGCCAGCCACCGTTTCCCAGATGGCTTTTATTCAACCCAAAAGTCAAAGAGTAGGCTGGTATCCGATTTTCGGTTTAATATTTTAGATGCGGGTTTTAGAAGCACTGCATCTGCATTGGAGGAGATTCAGGGTAGGTTCTTGGTTTGACAGGAAACGAATGGAGATTATACGTCGAGACTAGACGCAAGTAATGATCCAGAATTAGAACAATGCTATAAAGTGCATGAAAGTTTCTTTACAATGTTAAAAGTATGGCAGAGTTCAACTCAAGTGCCATAAGGACAAAAATAAGGCCCTACCCATCGCGTCGCGTCGTAAGGGCCAAAATAAGGGCCACAGATAAACATGCCGTAACCATTTTCGGTTATATATCCCATTCGTTTATTTTTTATCAAGAACACTAAATTAGGTTAGTTTAGATCAGGCCTTTACGGTTAAAAGGTTGGAGCCGTTCGTACAGGCCATTATGGCCCTGAACTCCATCGGATAGCAGACAATTTTTTTCATAATATACGAAGAAAGAACTTTATTTTCACTTTCACCAGGATTTTTTTGTTACAAGAAATTCATTTTCAGTGTCAGACTTATTTTGGCTGAAGTACGTTCAAATTTGAAATTCATGGTTGAAAAAATAGAAGAATGATGCTTTAGAGGAAAAAAATTTAGGAATTTTTTTGAAAAGTAATGCTCTCGTCTACCCTACCTCGAGAATTAATTATTCCTTGTCATGCTGACTTAATTTTTCTCATAAAGCTGTTAAATAAGAAAAGGAGAAGGTTATTCAGATAGGAACGAAATGAAGTCTACAATTAAATTTTACTAGGCTTGAGTCTTAGTTTTTAGCTTGAGTGAGAAAGATTCCGGTTGGATGCACTTTATTAGGCTTAATCATCTTTATCTGTCTTGTCGTCATCGTCTGCTTCTCATATTCCCATCTTCCCCCAAAAGAATTTTTCTTGTTGGTTTGTTTAGTTTGAAAAATGAGAAGGAAGAGGTTATTTCCACCTCAATTCTAGGGAAAGTAATTTCTGACTTGGATAAATATGTTTTCCATTACGGCTGAACTGGAAAAAAGAAAGGAAAAAACGGAAGCTCCAACTTTCTCTTCCAATGCTTTTTGCTCTTTTTTTCAGATGTGTTGAATTAGACTGTTGGGACGGAAGAGGAGAAGATGAGGAGCCAATCATTACTCACGGCAAGGCAATGTGTACTGACATCCTCTTCAAGGTAAGATTTCTGTCATGAAATGAAACAGATTGAAACCAATTTACACATAAATCACAAAATCAATCATTCACTCAAGGACGCTCTCTCGAAATTCAAAAACAGCAATCAAATACGTCAAAGAAATTTTAACAGCTTTTTTTTTTCAAAATCGCGTTTCAAAACTCGATCATTTATAACAATAAACAAGGTTGATAATTTAAGAAAAATAGATAAAAGCTATGTCCGCTTTCACTTTCTCCTGTTTCAAATCAGTTTTCTGAGAAGATATCTGAGAACAAAGTAATACATCCGCATGTAAAAGCGCAAAAATATATTAAATATCTTGGAAATTTAATTTCATATTCTCAGAAAATCAATTTGAAAAAAGAGAAAGCGGAGAAAATGGGACTTTTCATTTTGAAAGGCATTCATAAAAACGACGAAACTTTATTTTACGAGAGAAATTTTCTAGCGTTTGTTTTCCTTGCAGCCGAATAAGATTGCGTTGTTGACGCTTAACAAAAACTTAAATAAAATTTGAATTTACAAAATGTTCCCAAGGGGTGAATTGTGTTTTTGCCACAAACTCGCGGATCTGGTATAGTTATTTAATTAAATCGGTGCTACAAACCCAACCAGCCTAGGGCTAAGCCTTTATTTTTTGGACAACTCTGCAACGTTCCAAAAACTTTGAGCAGAGGTATGAAAAATTGAAAGTTAGGGTCTCGACTGTTTCAGGGTTTTAAAAGTCAGCACCCTCATTAATAAGCATATTGTTTTACCTTAATATACAAAATTTTTCCTTTACAGCATTTTAACGTTATAAAAACAGTAACTTTGAGAAGCTCAGGAAGCAAGTAAAAATTCTTTAACTTCGTTGTACTATTTTTCAATTTCGTGGAATGCTTCAAAACCGGAAGTTGTTAGCTTTTTGGAAAATTTTGAGAAAAAAGAAGCAAGAAAATTAATTCCTAGCGTCAAAACTAAACGGATTTTGTTAAATTATATTTTTCTAGGACGTGATAACCGCCATTAAGGACACTGCATTTGTGACTTCCGATTTGCCACTTATACTTTCATTTGAGAATCATTGTTGTAAGGCCCAACAGTACAAGTTGGCCAAATATTGTGATGAGATACTAGGAGATTTACTATTAAAGGAACCATTACCTGATTATCCGGTGAGTACTAAAATTGGCAACAATTTCTTAATCCTCATCCAACAAGTATCCTTGTAGTGCTGCCACTTTCACTTTGTTCAAGATTCGTAGAAAGTTTTTTCACAAGTTTTTCACACAAAAATTTGAGGTTGGCTTAAATTGCTAAATAAGTCAATTGAAAACAGACTGTGAAACTAAACTAATAATAATTTAGAAATAGCGTCAACATTTACCGTATGAGTGAAACAGAATTGAGTACAAGCGTCTTCCGTTGACTCTTATTGGATCGTCCTGACAGTCATTCTCTCCTACTTCATCCCTTCCTGTCTAGTTTTCAAGAAGTAAAAGTGAGAGAAAGTTTTTGGTGCATTGAAGCATCAATAAAATGAAAGTGGAGAGTGGTGTGAGTCTGTTTTGAACAGTTCTTTCCCCTTTGTCTTCTTCCCTTGAAAAAGTGTTTTCCTTAAAAGCCTTTGTCTCTAAATTTCTTTTTCTTATTTTTTGTTTTTACAAATGACAGTGTGAACCAGCCGTTCCACTTCCGCCCCCATGCCTCCTCAAAAGAAAAATCATAATCAAGAATAAGCGCCTCCGACCGGAAGTTGAGAAACAAGAATTGGAATTATTTATGAAAGGTCAATTTGTGATTACTGATGATGAAATTAGAGAAGATGCTGCAGCAGCAGCAGAGATAGGTCCACAACCTGAGGAAAAGAAGGTAACATTACTAACCCTTTTAACCAACTTTTGAACTTTTACTTTCAACACTTTATGGTTCAACATTATCCCAAAACTAACCTAAATCCTAAATTTAAACCTAACCTAAACCTAAAAATCTGTAACCCTTGTTCAAGAATTCAGTGCAACAGAAACTGTATGTCAAAAAACTGGAGTCGAGAGGTAAATAATAGGCGTTCCACGTTCTTCACTCTAATGCCCCAGAGATCAAGTTCAATCTTCCCGCTTTCCTTCAAACAGGAAATGGGACACTCATCCATGACCCAATTCTGAGGGTTTCCCCTGTTCTCTTTCTGCAAAATCAACTTCCTCCTTCAGACTTTCTCCCCGAGGAAATCCTTACTACAAGAGGGAGTACAGACTGTTTCTTCAACTATCTCAGAAAAGTTAGTGTTTTTTTCAAAGAGTTTAGACAAATCATTCTAATGAAGCCTCCGCTCACCACGAATACCCTCGCGCGCAATGGTGCCTTCCTCGCATTTTGTTCCGACTGTGACTTTTGGAAAATTCGCGGTAAGGTTGCGTTTTTTCACGTGCATTAAAAAAAACGCTCCGAAGCTTAGTAGAGCAAAAAGCCCTGGGTAGATTGTTAGACAAGGACAAGCCTTGACGTGCTTGACTCCGACAGTGAAAGCTAGAACATGTGCAGGCAGGCTTGCAAACTTCAAACAGAAACAAGGGAGGATTTGTTAACTCTAATTCAAACTGAAGGACCATAACTCGAATATGCGTTTTCCAATTTTCGACTTTCAAAGAAATTGCGAAATGAAAAGCGACGGGGGAAGTATGAAATAGCAGAAGTAAAAGAGAGAAAGTTGAGAAACTTCTGTTGAACTTTGTTAAGAATTTAAAATTAGGCAATTATTTTCTATTTGTACAAGGGAATTGTTAGGGGTCCTTATTATATTTTCCTTCAAACTTACTTTTAGGAAGAAACTACAAAGGGACCAGAACTGACGGCCCCTGTCGTTACAAATTATACTGGGTCAACACTAAACGTTCACCCTTGGCTTTCGTCCATGATTAACTATGCCACTCCCATCAAATTCCAAGGATTTGATGTCGCTGAAGGTAAATTTTTTTAGTATTTTAGGAAAGTATTTTAGTTGCAATTTTTAATTTCTCATTTTTGTTTTTAAATAAATTGCTTCAAAATTCTTATTTGATAATTTTAGAAAAGAATATGCATCATCACATGTCCTCATTCGCTGAACCTGCGGGATTAGGTTACCTCAAATCACAAGCCATTGAATTTGTGAATTATAACAAGCGCCAAATGAGTCGGATTTATCCCAAGGGTGCACGAGTTGATTCGTCCAATTATATGCCACAAGTAAGAGTAATATAATATGTAATAACCCTAAGCCAGTTTCATAACTGTTCCATCTAAATTTTCAAAAGCCTTTTAAATTAACCAAAATTGACGGCGAGTCAATTGACTGTTGATATGCCGGAGACAATAGTTATGGTTGTGGTGAGCTTGTTGAACAATGATAACAGTAATCCAAATATTTCATGCAAAGAATTTGACATGTGGCATCAAAAGCTCACTTTCACTTCCGATGAGTGAAAGTTGAGCTCTGGTAATTTTGCACATGGTTATGTTTAACCTATCTCTCTTTCTAGATTTTTTGGAATGCCGGGTGCCAAATGGTTTCCATGAATTTTCAAACTCCTGGTAAGATAAACGTCAATTTATGGCACTTATCATTGGTAGAATTTTGAAAAACATTGTGGCATCAAAAATTCACTTTCACTTCCGATGAGTGAAAGTTGAGCTCTGGTAATTTTGCACATGGTTATTTTTAACCTGTCTCTCTTTCTAGATTTTTTGGAATGCCGGGTGCCAATTGGTTTCCATGAATTTTCAAACTGCTGGTAAGATAATCGTCAATTTATGGCACTTATTATTGGTAGAATTTTGAAAAACAATTTTTTAAATGGTTAGTAAATATTTGGTAAACGGAGTCTGCTTCTGACAGTTTTTTTTCTATTTGTCAAGATTTGCCAATGCAATTGAACCAAGGGAAGTTTGAGTATAATGGAAATTGTGGCTATCTACTGAAACCAGATTTTATGCGACGACCTGATAGGAATTTCGATCCATTTGCTGAGTCTCCAGTGGATGGTGTTATTGCAGCCCAGTGTTCAGTCCAGGTACAGAATTCTTATTCTATTGATAATGTACTTACGTTTACAATGAAATCCGTAGACGCTAACTGGCACATTTTGGTGTCAGACGTTTTTGGACAAGGTTTCAAATAAAAGTGGTAAAGCTTTTTGTTACTATTCTCCATCGTGTTTTTGTAAAGAATCGGGTTTAGTTTCCATAATGCTTTCTACGAAAAGTTTCATCTTAACATTTCTTTTGTCATTTCTAGGTAATAGCTGGACAGTTTCTGTCCGACAAAAAAGTTGGCACCTACGTTGAAGTGGACATGTATGGCCTACCCACTGATACGATCCGAAAAGAGTTCAAAACAAAGATGATTCCAGGAAATGGACTCAATCCCATTTACAATGAAGAGCCCTTCATTTTTAGAAAGGTAATAACGACATTTCATGAAAAGTTGTCTCATTTCTGAGAAAATTTCTGGGAAAAGTCACATCTTTGGAACCTAAACTCCATCAGCTCACTATAGTATAAGTTGGAGAAAGTTCGAAACCCTTAACAGGAAAACCTATAAAAAAACAAGAGCACTTTATAAAAAGTTAGACACACAGGCCTTGTATAAATATTTAATCTCTCATATTTTCTCAACTTTCTGCACCGTTCAAGATAAAGTCGAGTTTTCCTGTTTTTTCTGGAGATTACTTCCTTTACCTTTCACGCTTTTTATGACAAGTTAAACTTTTCTTTTCACCAATGGAATTTTAGAAAAGAAAGTGAAAAATTTTCGCTTAAAAAAAGTACCTTTTCTGCTCAAAGTTTAATTCCCTGATGGTACCTGATTCCCCTGTCTCTTTTTTTCAACCTGCAATCAATGAACTAACAGTCAAAAATTCATGCCCATTGTACAGGTGGTTTTGCCTGACTTGGCTGTTCTCCGATTCGGTGTTTACGACGAAAGCGGAAAATTACTAGGTCAACGTATACTTCCATTGGATGGGTTACAAGCCGGGTATCGCCATATTTCACTTCGGACAGAGGCAAACTTTCCCATGTCGCTTCCAATGCTCTTCTGTAACATTGAGCTCAAAATTTATGTTCCTGATGGTTTTGGTGGTAAGTAACAAAGTACCTTTACTTCTAACTAGAGCATCTTCATTTGTTCCAATTTGTCTTTCCCCACTTTCAACTTTATTAAGTGTTAGGGTTTAGGGTTATTAGACCCTAACTAACCCTAAAAGCTGTAGCAAGATGTGCAAAGGAATCATATACCTTAATGAACCCTGACACAGTCCCTAATGAATTCGATACTTTGAACCAAATGTTACAGACTTTATGGATGCACTTTCGGATCCTCGTGCTTTTCTCTCAGCTCAGGATAAAAGAGCAGAACAAATGAAGGCAATGGGAATTGAAGAGTCAGACATTTCCACGAAGGACCTACAAACAGGAAATTCAATTGCAAATGGACCAGGGAGCTCTCTAAGTGGTGCTAAAGCAGCTCAAGGTGTTAGATTTGACGAGCAGGGAAAAGGTAAGATATATCTAAGGGCGGGAACTTTCATTTTTATCAACTTGAAGTTTGCAATTCCAAAATGCCATTCCGAACCTCACTAAGAAATTGGATTTGAGTATATCGTGTTGAGATCTCAGCTCACGAACTCACTCGACTGCTTGAACAGGATTGAATTCTGGTCAGTCGTAACATATAAGATTCAAAGAAGGTAATACGAGTAGTTTCTATGTGATAAAAGTGAAAGTATTGAATAATGCTCTAGGGAAAAGAGGAGATGGAAATAATTTAAAGTATTTCACATTTGATTTTTATTTTACGAAAAGCGTATATATTTTCAAATTTCAAATCGTTCTCGATTCAATGAAAATTCTTCGCAATATTGGGAACAAATATCTAAGATTCCTACCGCATCAAAGGTTTCAACAAGAAGCAAAAACAAGAAAAAACGTCATTGGTATCGTAAAATTTTGAAGGGTTATTCTTAGTTCTGTGGCATTCTTTTCTTCAGTTTTTCCTTTGATGCTTGTAGAGGCTAATAACAACGGCTCCAACTTTCTCCGCTTTCTGTTTTTTTCAAACCGATTTCCTGATCAAACGAAAATTAAATCTTTGGATGTGAGACAAATCGTTCATTAGCCAGTTGATTAACAATTTATAATGGAATGCCAGACTTGAATGTTTCATTTGCGTTTGGTCAGAAAATGGGCTCCAAAGAAGAGAAAGTGGAGAAAGTTGTACACATATTATGCTATTCTTTCTATTTTTTTAAGGAAAACAACAGCACCATTCTCCATAAAAAATTAAGGTTGGGTAAACCCGGCAACCGGTTTCAAAATTGGGTCAAAACTACGTTGTAATTTCTAAAATATAAATGGATATATCAAATCACAGGAGTAACGCATAAAGTACCTACAATTTATAATGGAATGCCAGACTTGAATGTTTCATTTGCGTTTGGTCAGAAAATGGGCTTCAAAGAAGAGAAAGTGGAGAAAGTTGTACACATATTATGCTATTCTTTCTATTTTTTTTAAGGAAAACAACAGCACCATTCTCCAAAAAAAATTAAACCTTCGCTAAAGAATTCCGCATCTGGTTGACCTCGTTTTGCAACCAAAACAGACAGCTTTATAAACCGTGGACAACTTTCTGCGCTTTCTTTTTCCCGAATTTTGTTTTTCTAAACAAAATTGCACACAAAATAACCCAATCTAAAGACCTCGTTTACGTGCTATATGACCACCCTATTGTACTGGATTCCAAGATCCAGAAATTCCAGTTTGTCAGAAAATCGAAAGGAAAAAAGAGATACCGGAGAAAGTTGTACATGCTCTCTCTACAAACTCTCTGTACTATTTAGATTTCTTGGAATATAATTTCAGAGAAAAATTATGAGAAATGCTATAAATAGAAATCTTTACGGTACTTTCCTGCTGTTGACTGTTTAGACGAGAATAATAATTTGAAGTTTTAGAGTTAAAAGGAATCATTAAATTTAATGTATGGAAAGCAGAGAAAGGAAAGTTCTAATATTTCACTTCCTTTCTGAGAGTTTGTGCCCATTTTAAAAAGTGTGACAGAGCAAAAGAAATAAGAGATCTCGTTGTTGATGAGGAATACAAGGACTGAGACTATTTCTTTATTGTAAATGCTTCTCCAGAGCCACCAGGAAGTTATAAGAAGTTAAAATGGTTTCTAGAATTTCTGAAATTATTGCTAGGAAAAACGATATGCGATAACTTTCACTTTCTACGAAAAAGACTCTGCCAAGGCTCTGTTCTCTTTGAAAGGAATTTCTCAGAAAGATGTGGCAGAGAAAGCATAGTTTCTATTTCGTTTGCTCTCCCTTTATTTTCGTATCGATTTTATTCTAACAAAGTGTAACCTGCCCTAAATTTGAATTTGTTCTTCACATCTCTAGTATTCCGTATTCCAAATTTCTGTTTCTAACTTTCTAAATCACTCAACGAATCTGGAAACACCTTGTTATACACTTGTTAAATCTCTTCACAATATGTTCATTACATGGAACTTTGTTGCTGAGAAGTATTTGACATAATGATCAAGCTATTCAGTAAATTTCAGATACCTAGAATTCCATTATGTCAACTACAAATCTACAAAGCTCAGCCAGCTTAGTAACTATAACATTAACTAACAATCTCTAACCACAGTTTTGAGATAGAAGACGCCATTTTTGCAACAGAAAAATTTAGTCAAGTAACTTTCTGTGTTAAGCCTCAAGTCACAGCAGGAGAGTAATTGAAATGTGTGATTGTGTATCCGTATCCCTTGGATACTTTTACTTTCTCCTGTATAAAGATTCTGAAGAGATGATAAAGCCATGTGTGAAATTGATTTGTGGGGTCATTGACTCATCTCAAAAGGATCCAGCCCTCTTGGTTTTGAAGAGAAAACATAGTTTGACACACACGTGAAGATGACTTTTCTAAATGGGATATAAAAAGAGAACTGGATAAAAAAAAAGCTGAAAGATGTAACAAAGTTGGATGTACATTGTTTCTGGATCTCCAGATTTCATGGATTTACTTTCTTTTATCTATTTTCAGAAGAGCTTAAGTTTGAACCAATTACAGTCGACACACTGAGAGCTGAGAAGGGCTTCTTGAAAGTAACAAAGAAACAACAAAAGGAAATTGAAGTGATGCGCAAGCGACATTTGAAGGAGCGTCTCAATATTCAGAAGAACCAATGTGTTACAATTGAGAAACACATCAAAGGGAAACAGTAAGAAAAAAATTCTTTATTTTTCACGGCTAAAAAAGTTTTTAAAATGAGGGGCTTTGTAGTTTTCACTCGCGAAATAATAGTTTCACTTTTTAATTAAATTCAAAACTTTTGGCATCACTTAATCTTCCCCTACTGGATCTTTAAAACTGTATTTTTTGTATTAAGTTTTGTATTAATGTAAATTATTCTTCGTCCTCCCTGGGTACTTGGTTCTAATTAATATAAACTTAAGGGTACTTTCAACCTTTCGGATTATAAAAAAAATCCAACGTCCGCAGACCAGAATTTTGTTTTTGACCAACATCTAACTAGCTACTAGCTAAAAACTAACCGAAACAACGTAGTTTCGGAATTCGAGGCGTTAGAATAGCAGAAAAAAATTGCAGAATTATGAAATTATGGAATTTGTACGGTGGTAAATTTGTGGATTTTCAATGAGAAAGATTTATTTGGGTTCGGACTAATACATTATTTGTGAAGATTATTTCCTATTCATTGGAGATAAACGAGAGAAAGTTGTTTAGACGAAGCTGAGATTAAATCGAAACTGTAGGAAAGTTTGATCTATGGACTGTTTTTTGTTGGCAGTGGTCAATTTTCTGAGGCTTCTGGAGCTCCAATGTGGCAACAAAGGGTCTAGAATTGTTTGATGGATGGTTCTTCAATGATATTTCAAGTTTATGACAAATTATGTCTCAAGTCTGAGTCCTTGGAGGGGTCTAAAGGTCCTAGGGCCTTTCACTAAGGATTCCTCCTTTTTCTTGTATCTTTTTCACTAAAAGTTGAATGAGGTCTTGTGGCCTGGATAAAGTTGGTGATCGTCTTAAGTACGAACTGACAGAGTTAATGCTTTAATCAATCAAAGCACGAGACAGGGACGCCGGGAGAAAGCAGAATAGAACTCACAAACCGAGATACGGCTCAGAGCAGGGTTTGGCAGGGAACATAGGGTTTTGAGAAGAAAGTCGAGCAATGGGAAAAAACTTTGCAAAATATCCCCGTAAGGGTCTGAAGATTTTAGCTAACGAAGATAGCTTTTCCTGAAATAATAAAACAAACCTTTTCATAATTCTACAATTAACTTTCGTGACACACTGCCACAAAAATCAATAAAAGGAATTGGTAAAAGGGCTCCTTAACCCGTATGGCTACTAATTCGGGTGTTATTCTAATGTTGACCTTACCCAGTCCTTGAAGAGGGTGTTTAGCGCTTTAAGAAACCCTGAAAATACATACATAGATCAGGCAGCAGAGAGAGGGTGGCCCAACCTTTGGAACTTTTCTTGCCACTTACGAATTCTGTCTCTGCTTCATCTTTTTAGGCAGGAAAATCAGGTTAGAAACTTTCTCTACACTCTACGTGCGTTGGACGCCCACAAAAAATTGTCCTACTTTCTTTTATAACTCGTTTTTTAGTTATTTAGCGAAAAGGAAACTCCTATATTTTTCGAACTTTAAAGGCTATTCTCCCATTATTTGTTTTCCATTTTGTGACGCGAATCACGTAAACTTCTTAGCCATTTTTTGGACATAAAAGCTAGAGGGAATGGCACCATGTACGGAATCGGAACTAGCTCTATTCGGTTTTCAAGAGAAATGTTTAATTAAATTATTTTTGTGTATGTATTTCACAGTTGGATCCGATATCCAAGCAAGTACAGCACAAACACATTGAATTAGGTCACGGTCAAAGCATACTTATGAAACAAAAATGTAAGATACCCGCAACTTGCGGGCCGCAAGTCCGCAAAACTTTGCGATTATGCGAATAGAATTATTGCTTAGGGGTGCTGTTAGTCATAATAGCACGTTAGTTAATTGTTAGGTTACTTTTACATAGGTTTGTGTTAAGCTCAGGTTATGTTTTTAGGTTATTAAATCCACTTAGTTTCTTCCAACCAATGGATGGGTTTCTTTTATTTTTTGCATTATGGAATATCATGCAGTTAATGTAGGTGGTTAATAAAATATTAGTATAATAATAATATTATTATTATTGTTATAATATGAGTATAATATTAATAAATAATATAAGTTAAAGCCGGGTTTCTGTAACAAGGTAGACATTTTTTCGCTCCTTTCTCTTTTTACGTCTAACTGAGCTAGGTGACTTTCTTCTTGTTCCACAAAAATTGACCCAGCATATACATATAATGTCTGGCGTAACAACTTACTAGCGTGGGGACTGAAAATTATTTTTATAAAACGAGTTCTCAGCGGGAGAATTTTAGAGTGAAAGTTTCTATCAATTACGGATGATTTAGTACTCTGTGATTTGCGTATAGCCGTACTTTCACTTTGAAAGGCTTTGTTGGATGAGCATG
Source organism: Neanura muscorum (assembly GCA_019775825.1). Taxonomy (NCBI): domain Eukaryota; kingdom Metazoa; phylum Arthropoda; class Collembola; order Poduromorpha; family Neanuridae; genus Neanura; species Neanura muscorum. The sequence continues at coordinate 2,257 of JABASL010000080.1, read as the reverse complement.
TTTAGTGAAACGACTTAAGCCTAAACCTAATTTCGAAAAGTCCAACATGCTCTTTATAGCTGGAAGCAGCGCGTGGTGACGATTAAATTGAATAATACAGAATGAATGTTATAAACGCAAATAATGTAAAACGGGAGGGAATACTTTAGTTGCATTTCCATTTAAATTTCTGGTCTAGCTTTTTCGGGAAACTCGGAACAGCGACAACTTGGGTTTCAGGAATAAGCCATACCATTGAACGTAGGGACATTTTACCGGTTTCAGGCCCACATTTTTTGATTATGATTTTTGGGAAATTATTTGACAATTTTATTTAGACAATTCCTGTGGTCGCTGTAATTTGGCCCCTAAGGCTGTAAAATTGACGACTTGACTAGTTCGTTTGGGATTCGACACTACAGACAGTTTCGTGTCAAAAGTCAGACTTGAGGGGCTAACTTGTAACATTAAAACATAAAATGGAGAGGGACGCGTGACCTCGTTGCTGGTCACCTAAAAAGAATTCAAAGTCAAACCGATCCCTACAGTTACAGTAACTGTGGGGTACTCTGATGCCGATACTAGATAGTGTGACGAGATCGAGGACTGTGATGCCTGTCTAAGGGTCCTAAGCTAACGCTAGGTCAACGATAGGTGAAATCGGAAGACGAATGACGAACACACAAGAGGTATAGAGAAGCGTGCTTGCTCTTGGCGAATTTATATAAGACGAATGAGCCTGAAGTTCTACATATAGTTAAGGAAATGAATAGAGCATCTTAACCTACTGTCAATGCACTACCGCGTTTATGGATATTTGGGGGGTTAGACAAACAATTTTACTTAAAGAAAAATTATCTTAACTTTAATTCATACAAGCGTTCATCTGTAAAACACGACCAATTAATTGGGATAACAAATTGAATTGATTTTTTTAATTTTAAAAGTTAGTTTGAACTTGACTCGTTCGTGGTAAATCTTCATTCCCTTCTATCTTTGAACTTTAACAACTACCACCACCTAATCACCCCATTCTCGAAGCACAATTAGTTAAATGTACCCCCAAATATACATGAACGCGATGGTGAAGACCGATGTCGACGGACAGTAAGGAAGAGGAATATGAATACGAGTTGAACTTGTGTCCCATGTCCCACTGTCCCACGTAAAGGGGTTTAGGAGCATCGGGATCGGTCGTTTCCGTTATAAAACGTATAAATAAGTAGTTAACTGACATGGGCAATTGTTGTTGGGGGAGGGGGGGATTTTGCTCTTTGACTTTCTTTGTAATCTGATGATGAAATGGCTGCTTTGTGACTGTGGTCGTTTTGTGGCGGGTTTTTAGCACGATCCGGTTCGGTTATACGGTTTGCTCAAGGCAACGTTAACAAATTATCATGCCGTTCTTTCGCCAGTACGACGATCCATAGTAGCATTTATTTAGATCTTTTCAAAAATAAGATTGAGAAAGTATGTCGTTTTTTGCATGTGGTAGCAATGGAATCATGGAATGGATGCTTTCCAAGCCTAGTTTTAAGAAATGACACCAAAATGGAAGTTGCCTTGATAAGGACAAATGGAAACGGAATGTGTGTGTGGAGGCAACCTCTTCTTATGCCTATTATCTTATTTCATTCAGCATCTCCAAAATTAAACGCTCGTTTGTATCACCCTACTGTGACTAAATTTCGTTTTCGTGCATTAGCGAGAAAAACAACTTTATTTTTTAAATTAAGTTTGAACATTTACCGTGACTTATTCCTACACGATTACGTTTACGTTTCTGGAGTAAATGCAAGCAATTTTTATACCATTTTTATTTATTTACGGCGTATATGATATTACGAAATGTATGGCATTAAACCATTTCTTCGTTTTCATTCGTTTCACAAAAATACCGTAAGTGCTCCTCATAATTATCGGAACAATGGCCCACGGTTTGTGACCTGGCATGTTCAGAATTTTAAAAAACTGACTTCAATGCCATACATTTTTTAGTATTTGGCGAAAGAATTTTATCCTAAAAATTTCGACTAAATCGGAGAAGGGTTATGCCAGTGAAAGTAAATTTGGCTTTCACTTTTGCGCCAACATAATTTATAACTACAGTACATTTTCTCTACGAATATTTGCATTAGAACAATTTTGTCGACATTCAATTCCTATACCGACATTTACTTCCTACAATCGTTTTTGTATTAAAAGAAACACCAAAACATCCGGGATGTTTTTTAAGTTTAATGGTTACGCAGTCGTGGATACAGCGAATTATTTTGGG
>JABASL010000079.1:0-31829 GCA_019775825.1 Neanura muscorum | reverse complement strand
TCGCAAACTAATAAGTGTTTCACTCAATCCAGGTCCTGAGTTTCACTCAATCCAGGTCCTGAGTTTCACTCAATCCAGGTCCTGAGTTTCACTCAGTTCAGGTCCTGAGACTTTTTTTTTGCTAAATTTTGCCAAATTATTACCCAAAGTCATAAACGGATTTATTGGAAACTAATTGGAATATTATTATTGGACCGGTAGTGATGAAAACCAAAATGGTGGGTCACTCGAGAGTCGCGAATGAACTTTTGATTAGCTAATCTGCCATCCTAACTATTTAAAAAATTTTAAATGCCAAATTTTCATTCTTTAGAAACCACTTTATATTTTACCATTTCGCATTTGGAAAAAACTGATCACTTGATCCGTACCTTGACTGGCTATCGATGTTCAAATTCAGCTAAAAATAATTTTTTGTGAAGTAAAGAAATTTTAAAGTCTGTGAGCACTAAATACTACATTTCCCAATAGTTGACGAAGTACTATGATGGATTGGCGTAAATTTCGGAGAGTCTATTGAGAGACCTTGTACCTCCTTTTGTGCCTGACGCTTCGAGCGTAAGCAAAAGTAGTTCTTACCTCCCTTGGTATAATATGTATAAGGATTTAGCGTTACCTCCTCCACTTCAACTACTTCAAACCATTGCACTTCTATAGCATTAAACTCCATTTGGATGATAAAACTAAAATGTAGTCTAACCAAAACCTATTCTTGTAGGCTAGAATGGGCTCTCTGCCTTCTTTGGTGGACTATGTATTCAATGTAGGTATACATAGACAGACTCCCTTCCATTCCATATTCCCTAAACATTTCAACATTTCAAGCTGGGCTTGTCTTTGCAAAAGCCTTCCTTCGCTCTTCGCTTCATCGAAAGCTGAAGCCAGGAGCAAGGGAGAAAAAAAATATTCGGAAGGGAAGCTAAGCTCAGAGCTCTTATTTCTCTGCTTCTGCTATTTGGAGGCTCTCCTCGAACTCCCCTGTCATAGTCAGCTTCTACATCTCGTCCCAAAGTTGTTGTTGTCGTCAACGTAAACGGATCTCTCCCTTCTTCTAAAAAACCATACCAAAAATTTTTAGAAGAAAGACTTGGTTTTTCTTTTTTGGTCTTCTAAACTTTTTATTTTAGAAAATGGTTGACAAAGTCGTTGTTGTCACCGTTGTTATTAAGAAGAGCCTTGTCTTCATACTCAATGGACAGTTTCATTCCATCCATATTTCTTGAATCATCCAAATCATGAAAGAAAACACTGAAATTTATACAATAATTAACTTACTAGTATTTACTACAACTAAACTACAACAATTATTCCTCATTGCACAAATTCAGAGGTGCTTTCCGTGACATCAGAGACTTACTTATTTAAAACAAAATAGTAATAATGAACGTGTGGTGGTGAGGAACTCTCGTAAAATTCCAAAGATAATACTTAAACTTCAATCAAAGTGCGTTCTTTAAATGTGTCTCGATCTTAATTAAAACTACGACTAATGCTCCTGGTACCTGCGTACCTGTGCGTACCTCCTCTCCACTACACATCAGTGATATTAAACTTGTGTTCGCTTTTATTTTTATTTTTTAAAAAAAGAGAATAAGAGTAATTTTAAGATTTTAAGCCAAAAAATCAACCAACAACCAACCAACAAAAGTTAATTTTAGAGAATCTACCATTTTTTCAAGAGGCCTGAGACTTCAAAAATTCATCTCATTTGTATTACCACTTATAGCCTGGATATTGCCAAATATACGGTAAGCTTGTTTCAAAGTAATTAAAAAAAAATCAAAATATTTAGAAAATTCTATAGAATTAAATTCAGGAAAATTCAGTGCAATGGAGTGGACTCTTCCTGTGTGTGAAGTGTTGTTAAAGAGGTTGCTGGTGTTGGTTTATCTTATGTTTTGAGAAACTTAAAAGCTGTTGTTGGATAGTGTGTGTGTGTGTTTTGGGAGTCATTGATTAGTACTTTTAAGTTGTAGTTAAATTTTAAGAATAGGGGACATTAACCTCCTGTTCCAATTGGAATTGGCACATTTTTAGTAGTATGGGTCCTTGTGCCTCGTTTTTTGAGAATAAGAAAGGAAAGAAGGTGACAGCTCTATCACGATTTTATTTTGTGGATCTTATATTGAGGATGTTAGTTATATCAAATTGGACATAACAATGGAGTAGGAATTGTAATAACTATAGTTATTTCTAAGTTTTTAGTGTCAAATAACAAGGAATAAATAGTTGATAACAATGACTTAATTTATCAAGTTAAAATCAAAGCACGGTAAAGTAACCTTCCTTGACTGTATCTTGTCAGGGTTCTTATTAGATTCGTATACACGCGTCTCAGGTCGAGTGTCGATGATCTTTCGGTTTTTACACAAATCTGAATGTAATTTCATTTCTAAGCTTGACAAGGCCGTATCATGCAAAAATTGATGGGAAAATGATGGATTACATATTCAAGTGTTGAACTATTCTAATTGTATGTTATTTTACATGACTAATTTCAAGTTTTGTTAAATGCTAAGTGGACTAATAGGATTTTCAGAATTCACCCATTTTTGTTGGTGCTTGACCATTATTTTAAATTGGCAGCAGTCAAATTTTGCCTAGGTTTTCACTGACTATAAATAAATCTCAATGGCTTTTAAAAAACAGTAGGACATGATTAGAATTTACGATTTACGATATGGTTAGGTACTTGGATCGTAATCCATAATCCAACTCGTGTAAATCCAAGTAGATCAATTCCATTTGTCCCATGTTCTAAAATTTTATCGGCGCCGATTTTTAAGAAACTGGTTTTTGGAAAGTTCGGAGTGTGAATTTGTTATTTAAAGGGCCGTTTCTGGTTTTCGAAGATTTTCCTACATTTTAGAAGTTTTGGATGTTCTGAAATGGATTACTATTCGGACATCCTGAATTAGATTTGGAAATTTGTTTAGATTTGGAAATGAAGGTTGGATTAGCATGTTTTTATTTGGATTTTAAAGTTTTGAAACTTTGTTACATTAGATTTGGGAATATATTTTGTGTATCTGAATGCCAAAGTGTTTGTGAAGGCCTTGTCAGTTACCTCTCATGTAGATTTCGCCTTTTCGTCATTTGTTGAAATGATGAAAAGCATGTGGCTGTTGCATAGCATTCAATTTATATTGAAAAGGCCTGGAGGCACTTTGAGTCCTTGGTTCCACCACAGTGGTTCCACCAAGTAATGTTCCTGATTTGGGGGTATGGCGGATTGACCTTGTTTTGGTATTATTTGATTTTGAAAAATGGTGGTTTGTTGGGTTTGTTATGCACACTTTAGTTTGAAAAGGACTTTTGGGACATGGAGTAGGAAAAGGGATCAATAATTTGGTTTCAGTTGAAAGTTGTTGGTTGTTGCTGCCTGGAAGGAATAGGAGAATAGAAGTCGGTGGAGATCCTAGAATCGAGAACGAGATCTTCAATCCAAGGAAGCAGAAGTTCAGAGAAGGATCTGATTCTGGTCGTCCTGATGGTCCTGACGCTATAGTGTTGAGGGAGTCTAACTTTGGTTGCGAGGTTCTAGCTTTTTCAAAAGGACAGGAACAGGGGCAGAGGCTGTCATCTTCTACTCTGTGGATGCCATAGAGGGCTTAATGGCTTCCCGGTTGCTAGACTATAAGAGAACCTTATACCTACCTATTTTTATACTCGACGAAGAGAGAATGCAAGAGATGCTGTGGATTTAATTTCATGAAGCCATTTCTTCCCCGAAATAAATTGAGGAAAAAAAAATCTTTTGTTATGTTTTAGAGAATCCATGTGAGATCAAGGAAGTTTAATTAGCTCCCATAATAAATAGAAAATAATTGAATTGTATTGTAGGGAATGTTCACAAGCTTAGTAATTTAGTGAAACAGCATTTCCGAAAGTGAGCAGCACTGCTGAATGGCAGCTATTTTAGTGTAACGAATCCAATTTTCATAAGTGGTTCATCAAAACTTTTAGTACTTTGCTTGTTTTACTGCAAACAGAGAAATGCAATTCCTATTTTCTCGCATTAATAGTTTCTAAATCAGCGCTGCGCTGCGTTTAACCCATAACAGCTTAACACTTCCTAAAACTTGCCTTTTAATAATATTGCTAAGCTTAATTTTTATAATCTCCTTTTTAAGGTTAATTTTAAGGTTAGTGTTATTCGTGCTATCCTCAGCGTCATTACAAAATTTAATTAAAGTTTACGGTTTCGCGTAAACAGAGAATTTTACCCGAGGCTGCGGATGATTTTTGTATGGAAGATGCTTTTAATTTAAATTTTTAAATTAATCGTCTTCCTGTGAGTAGATGATTAAAGGGATTGTGTAAGATTTTTTATGTAGCCGGAAGGATAAGTTGTTTAATAGACTTTAGGCTTGCTGTATTGTAAAAGTACAGGCTCGTTATGCTTGCTTTTGCTTAAGTTTATATTAATTCAGGTCATATAAATTATTAGCTATGGGATTTGGGAATTAATATGCAAAATGTATGGAAGGAGGTAACCTCCGATTCTACGTCACCACGTAAGCTTACCTCTCTAAGGGCATTATTGATTTCCTGTAAAAGTTTGAGTCTTGCATAGGAAAGTAGAATGGAACGGTATATTTAGTCTCATAATGTCTGCTGCCTTCGTTTTGCCATTTATGATTCTCTATTCAAAAGAGTGCAGGGTACGGGTTTCGCCCTCTTGTTCTTCATTTTTAGATACACAATGGATGGATGATGATGAATTAGACGAGTGATGAGGACAGTTAGTTGGGAAAGAAGAGGATTTAATTGGCTAGCCATGGTTTCTCAGTATCATTAACCCACCGGTAATTCTAACCACCATGGGGTATTGTATTAAACCTACTAAACCCATCACTCGTCCACATTTCCAACACCCAGGTTCGGTCGTCTCCGTTACTTGGGTGTTTTTTAGGTTCCTTGTCAAAGGGAATTTGTCTCTTTTCGGGGTTAATTTAGGAACTGTAATAAAACTATTGCCGTGCCGCCCACACGAAGCGATGTTCCTTCAGTTGATCTTTTATTAAGAGAAATCGAAACTTTTAGTTCGAATTACCAGTTTCAGAAGGGCCTTTTTTTGTGGTAGAGACAAAACGACGGGACGAGAAGCGTCAAGGGAGCTATGCTTCATAATTAATTAGGTTCTGACAGTAGGAAAGCTATTTTTGCGGATTCTAGCTGTTCGTTCTCATTGTGCAAAAGTACAAGAATTCACGAACACCGTGGAAGTGGTGGTGGTAGCTAGAACTGCCGCGGTGGTTAAGGTTATGCTCTCACATCCCAGTTGTTTCAAGTTTAGCGGTTTTTGAGGAAAGCAGTAGATGGAACTTGCTGAAATTTTTGTTAATATACGAATCTTTGGTTATGCAGGCCGAGTTAAGTTTTAGTGCCACCAGAAGTTACTCCTAATTTATATTCGGACAGATGAATTTCAATTAAAAAAACATGAAATTCATTTCGGAAACTTTGAAAAAAAAATTAATTATAAGGTTAACTGGCTGAGTACGTAATGAAATAAAACTAACTTCTTTTAAATTTTTCATGTACGTTTTTCTATTAAATTCGGGCATATTATGACGTTTTTATTTAATGAAGCTTGCGTTTTCATGTTTGCGGAGTTTCTGAGGGAAGCAGTAGAATGGAACTTGCTGAAATTTTTGTTAATATACGAATCTTTGGTTATGCAGGCCGAGTTAAGTTTTAGTGCCACCAGAAGTTATTCCTAATTTATATTCGGACAGGCGAATTTCAATTAAAAAAAACATGAAATTCATTTCGGAAACTTTGAAAAAAAAATTAATTATAAGGTTAACTGGCTGAGTACGTAATGAAGTAAAACTAACTTCTTTTAAATTTTTCATGTACGTTTTTCTATTAAATTCGGGCATATTATGACGTTTTTATTTAATGAAGCTTGCTTTTTCATGTTTGCGGAGTACTTACTTCGATTCGAAGTTAATACTCGAAGTTTTTCGCGGATGTAGTCGGTTATTGTAGATGTAACTGTGATTCTTGCCTAAAATAATCGAGGCAATCATTTTGTTTGTATAAGTAAAGAGTAACAATTTTGAGATGTATAATAATTTAAATTNTAGATGTAACTGTGATTCTTGCCTAAAATAATCGAGGCAATCATTTTGTTTGTATAAGTAAAGAGTAACAATTTTGAGATGTATAATAATTTAAAGAATTCGATTTTATTTTGATAGAACTAAAGAGCTAATGACGTCGTTCTATTCCACAAAACCTCAAATTGCTATGGCTTTGAAGTTCTATAACATGTTTGCTCGAAATCCAATTGAATTGACTTTTTTTTTTGGATCAATGCTAAATTGAGGTGTAAAAAAGTCTGTAAGTGGTTGAAGGACGTATAATGAAAATGAAGCAATAGTTGATTATTCGTGCCTTTGATGTAAGCTTGAGACTTAAGTGACCTAATTAAGTGTTATTTTAACCAATTCATGGAACTTACTTATGCTATAATTAAGTTTTTGATGTTAATTACATGGATGAAACTCTCCCTGCCTACCTCATAGTTGATGGTTAGATGTTCTTAGCTGGCATCATTTTCACAAATCACAATAACCTAAATTATAGTTTCTCGTGTATCATGAATGATGTAGAAAAGAATTTCTCTGCCAGGACGATGTAATTGACACCTTTTCCTTACCCTTGTCATATCCGATTGAGTGTTGACCTGACCCTAGATTGTGGGAATCTGACGCTTGGTAGTGGAAATGTATAGCCTGTAAGCGTGACCTGAAAATTAGTGTATTAAACGGCACTTCTATTTTGAAGTACTTGTGTACGTCTAACATTCTTGTTTGCTGTCCACTTCAGTTTTTGGCCAATTAATAACAAACAAGTAGAAAATTAAAGTCATAATAACTTTAACTTGTAATATTTTTTTGATAAATTTTCTGCCTTCCGCTTTTGTCTTTTTGTCAATATATTGAATGAAGCATCATAAATAATACATAGAGCTCAATTCAAAATTCAAAAACAAAAACCGCAGTCATTGATTATGCACATGTTGAACATTCTTTGGCCCTAATGAACCCACAAACAAGCAAGCGTCAATTAGAGTTAGTCTCTCTTCATGCCCCCTATATGTCTATTTATTAATTCTAATGATTTGACCTGCGGTTTGTATTTTTTTTTCAAGTGGGCAGGGTTTGCTCATCAGCGAAAATGAGACAGATGATTGGCTAAGCTGAAATCGGAACTTTTTTTTCATTGATACTTACGACGCCTGTTGACTGTGTGTCGAATTCAAGGGAGGTTCTCAGGCTATAAAGCGTTTTATGTTTGGATTAAATTTTGATGCAAAGTTTGTTCGCCGTTCCCAGTGTTATGTGTGTGGCATTTTAATAGCTTTGAATTTTGATTATTTGATGTCCTGTGTTCTATAAGGTATAGAGGAGCAATGTACAGATTGATGTAAAAAAAAAATTTTGACTATTATAGTAGAGAATGATGCTGAGAATAGTGTTAAGTGGATTGGATTTTAGCCTATATAGCCATTTTCTTTTAAGTACTTTGATTTGAGTGGGATTTAACCTAGTAGTGATGGGTGGCGCTTGCTAGTGATGCTGCTGTAGCTGGGAAGTAATGATGAGAGAAAACTAGGGTTGTAGTAAGTTTAAATGGGGTTTTGATGTGAAATTTACAGAATACAATTCAGTTTTAGTACAAGTAACATTTTGCCCCTTGTATTTTCACACTGGCTAAACTACGTCGTTGGGTGTAGAAGGAGATTTTTACGGGAATCACCAATTCCCCATCATTCCCTTGTCATTTCGCAGAGTTTTGGGAATAAACTTAATAGACACTGGCGTTGCGCTGATTGGAAAACATTACAAGTATGGAAATGTGTCTAGGTTAGAAGAGGCAAAGGCAGCAGTGACGGCTGAGCGCTGTCAGACTGAAAATAACTGGTGTTAACTTATAAACGATTTGTTGATATATTCTTACAGTATTGTTGTCATTTTGATGTAAGTTATTTCTTGGGAAGGTTAGGTTGACATATATGTTAGGTTAGTTTTGATTGTTATCGAAGTAGTGATGTTAATTGATTTGTTTATTTATGTTACAGGTCCTTCAAAGCCTAAGTGGAGCAGTCAAAAAGAATAGTTGAGTTTGGTGTGGCAGAGAGGGCTTTTTCCTCGCAGAGATGCAGACTCAGGAAATGAGTTTGCATACAGAGGACTTGAGTTCCAGTTGGGGACTTCCGCCAGGGTCAGGAGGCCTTCGGGGCGGCGGTGGTCTCTCGACGCTCAATAATAATGGTATGTTTACTACGGAAATTCCAAATATTTTTAGCGATACATTTTAAATACTGTCACCTAACTTAAGTTGGGTAATTGAGAAATATTGAAGTTTGACTTATGTTTGAACTATTCTTGCTTTTAGTGAGCGCAAATTTATCCGGAACGTCTGGATGGGGTGCTCCGCCGAGTGCAAGTGCAGCGGCAGCCACAGGTTGGGGAGCCCCACCAGGTTCTGCCCCACCTTCCGTTGTTGGGCCAGGCGTCGTTGGCTCAATGACGAACGCTTCAGGAAGTCTGTCCGGAGGAGCTCCAGCGTCTTCCTCGTCACCCCCGTCCATGGGTGGTGGTAACCAATCTTCTGCTGCCATTATAAATAGTGGACAAACAAATCCTTCGTCAGCAAATAATAATCATCCCGGCGGTTCAAATCAGTGGGGCTCACCTTCCTCAAATCGTGTTACTAGTCAGATCACCAATGGGCAACCTACTATTTCAGGTAAAATAAAAAAATTGGATTTAATCTGAGCACCTACTCCAGGAATCGAAAGATGCTTTAAACGAAAAATCATTGCTTATGGCATGTTTCGATCCAAGAAATATATAAAACATTTTTCATTTTTTAAATTTAAATAGGATCTCAAATGAATAACAATCCTTCTACAAATGCAACCAACGTCCCAAGCGGTAATTCAATGCAATTGAGCAACCCAAATGTGAATAACGGAATGGTTCCACCGAATAGTCCAATGAATCCTGGCTCCGTGAGTACAAATCCGAATGTTCCCGGTGGAGGTGGGTCAGGCGTTGGCATTAGTCAGATGGGAGGAGGTGGAAATGGTGGGACAGGATGTGGATCCTCATCAGGTGGAATCATCACCAACTCAGGTACTTCTTCATGGGCTCAAGCTGCTGGGAAATCTCTCCAATCTAGTGGCAATACTCCGAACGTGACACTCAACTCACAACAGCAACCACAGCAACAGCATCCGGGCAGTTCTGGTGGTCCAGCCCCTCCAAACACTCAGCCTCTCAATCCCTCCTCTATGCCAAATGCATCACAAATGAGTGGTGGAGTCACTAGCACGACGTCCAGCGTGACAAGCAAGCAAATCGAACTTCTAAACAGTATGCGTGAAGCTCTCTTTAGTACGGATGGTTGGGGTGGTGTAAGTTTAAAATTAAATCTTAAAATTTTACATTGTTTAAAAATTCAACGAAGTTTACAGATGAGGTTGTCAAAAATCATTTTTGTATTTGTTTTCAGCAAAATGTTAATCAAGACTCAGGGTGGGATGTTCCTGGATCTCCAGAGCCACATCACAAGGACCTTGGAATGGGAACAGTTGCTACTGCAGCAGGAACAAATAATGGATCTGGATCATGGAAAGTGGCAGTCAATAATGGAACTGATCTCTGGGAAGCGAATTTGCGTGGTGGAGCTCCACCCCCGCAACCAATTACTCAAAAAGTTCCATGGGGACACACTCCAACCACGAATCATGGTATGTTCCTGAACATGCATAGAAATATATAAGATCCGGGAGTCTTGACATATCGTTGTCGAGACGTTAAGGAGTAATTAATTTTATAGTTTGGTATTAAATTATTTTTGTTGTAAACTTAGGTGGCACTTGGGGAGAAGAAGACGAAAGTGATAGCTCTAACGTCTGGAATGGAATTCCACCAGCCGGTTCAAACAATACCGCAGTACCAAATCCGGTACAACCGAACGATAACGGTGGAAACCGTACTCAGTGGATGGGTGGAGCCAATAATGGACCTCAGCAGCAAATTCAACAACCTCAACCAAATCGAGAGCCTTCGAGCAACCCACTTTGGTCTGCTCCACAAACTCATCCAATGAAGAAGGACAGTTCAGATTGGAATAACATTGGAGCAGTAGGTGGTGTCGCCACAAATAATGTGAATGGTGTTGGACGTGGAGAGCAAATTGGTGGGCCAAATAACTGGGGCGGCGTTGGTGGAGGAAATGACCGTGTGAATCAAAGTGGACGAGGCAGTATGAACAATGGCCAAATGGATCAAGGAATGTGGAACAAGCCACCGCCACAACAGCAGCAGCAACAACAACAACCACAACACCAAGGAGCCCAATGGGGAACGAACAATGGTCCCACCGGTGATGTTCATATGGGAGGTCATGGTGGAATTGGTGGGCCAAAAGAAAAAGGATGGGACGAAATCTCACCTCCAGCTCAACGAAGAGTCATTCCAAATATTCCGAATTATGATGATGGCACTTCTCTTTGGGGAAATGCTCTTCCTGGACAGCAGCAGCAGCAACAACAACAGCAACAGCAGCAGCAACCTCCGCAACAAGCTCCACAGCGAGGAATGTCAGGCAATCGGGGCATGCCAAACAAAATGGACGGAAATCCACTCTGGGGTCACGGCGGTGGAAATAGCAATGGAAACAGGTGGGTCTTATGATTTTTTTAGTCCGGCTTGACACGAAATTGAATTCGCGCGAACGCGATTCCCTGTCTTCGACCGTTTTTTTTTCAATTTGTTTTTGTCTAAGTCACTGCTATTTCGAGTCAATTTATGACACGCCATTTCGTTTTCGAATTAGGAATGGTTGGCAAAATCAAGGTCCTCCAAATATGCAGCAAGGTCTTTTTAATGGAAGCGCTGAGCCACACGGCTGGAATGACGATAAGCTCAACTCATGGGGCGGTGATGCACAGATGCAACAGCAACAACAACAACAGCAGCACTCTTCTTGGGGAAAGCCAAAAACGCCAACGAATCAAGGTGGACAAGGCGGTGGTTGGGGTGATGATGGACTTGTGGATACTTCCAATTGGGGAGCTCCGCCCAAGAATCCGGTTAGTTGTTTTTCGGAACGGAGAGTCAAAGTATTTGGGGTTTGGAAAATATTGGTTATAGAGTTAATGTACAGCAAGCCGTCACTCTTCAATGCCAGTTGAAATAATTCAGGAGTTTACCTAGGCTCGTAACCAAGAATCCTCAGATCAGATTTCCAATGTTGATGTCTTTTTAAGCCCGTATGACAAATTCAATAATTTCGTTCCAAAAAGAAACGTAATCCTTTCCTAATACACTCCCTTATCCTGCAAAAAAAATATGGAAAGAGAAAAGCTTTATGGCGAAAAATGTTCGAATAATTGAGAGAACGCTGCACTTCCGCTTTTTGCACATATGTGGTGACAATGATTTTCAAGACACGAGCAATTTGTAATATTTTTTTTTTAATTTTTGCATTTGATAACAAATAGTCAAACTGTAGAACTATAATTTGCACAGAGTGACTGGAGCACAATGCGCTTTGTTTTTAGACTTATTTATTCTATTTCTGTTTAACATTTTTTTTATTTTATTTTTTAACGATGTTTTTTTTTGTGTGGACTTCCTTCTTCCTTTTGCAGAAATACTTAAATGGTAGTAAAGGTTTTCACCATAAGGAGTTTTGGACAAGTGGAAAGCCTTCGGCTTTACAACTCTTGTCAGATATGTCAGGTTGCAGGGTAAGGTATTAATCAAATTATTTATATGCTTATTAGTGTGATATTTAGAAAAAAAAAAAAGCTTGACCTTTTAGCTTTGAACTTGATGTGCTTGAATGGCGTTTTCTGTTTTCTAAGGATTTATAACATTTGTTGTCTCACATCCACTTACTTGAACACTTACTTACTTGTCTGGCTTACTTGAACATTGAATTATTTTTAAAAAAAATTATTTGTTTAAAAAAATTGAATTATTTGTTTTACTTTCGTTCATTTCTGTATTCATCTTTACCAAAATCCTGATACCTTTCCCCCTGTCTTGCGCATGAAACCTAAGAAATTTAGCCTCGTCATTCTTTTGATTTTGTAGTATAGTTTGGAATCAATTTTCATCGTTTTGTGTTTTAACATTATCAAGAGAAGTTTGTCAATGCAGTCGGACTTACCGTATTTATCTGTCGCGGGAATACATTCATCTTCACACTGTTGGGATCTCCTATTTTCAATACAATTTATAAAATATTTGGGTATTATTAAGCAAATTGCTTCGCAGTTCAAGGTGACTCATTACTGTATTTTTTGGCCATTATATTAGAAGGAAGACATTGATCAACTGGCTCTTCGTGCCTCATCCATGCACCTATCTGATGCTATTGATAACTTGGATATGGGTGGAATGGGAGGTGGAGGTCGAGGAGGTCAAATGGACGCACTGGGAACTCCATGGGGAATGGGAGGAGGAAATGGACCGCCAATTCAGTCCGGACGCCGTGGTGGACCGCCAGATGATCACTTTGATATGAGTGGACTTAATGTGGCTCCAAATGGTGGACCCATTGGTGGAAACAATTCCTTTATGAATCCTCAGCAACGCGGTGGGAACGGCGGAAGTGGAGGTGGCTATCCTGGAAATTCTGGTGGCTTTCCTGGTGCTGGAAATTCTTTGAGTAACAATATGATGGGAAATCCAAATCTTGGTGGCGGTGGAATGAATCCAATGATTCAGAAGATGCTGTCACAGCAGCAACAGCCACAGGCTCCAGCTCTCCAATTTCCGTTCAACGCAAACAATGTAAGTTTGGAGTCACGTGGTGAAACGTAGTCGTTTCAGCTTTTGTTCACGTATTTTTTTGCATACAGGTTCGAGGTCAGCCGAATAATTCACCAACCTCAACACAATTGAAAATGCTAGTTCAGCAAATCCAAATGGCAGTACAGGCAGGATACCTGAATTCTCAAATCCTTCAGCACCCATTGCCTCAACAAAGTTTGTACCTGTTAAATCAGGTGAATGTTAAAAGAAATTACATTTAATAATTTATGGCATGATTTTATAGTTAATACATGTATGATTTCCACATGTTTTGGTAGTGATTGAATTATAATTATAATATTTTGATAATCAGCTTCTGCAACAGATCAAGATCTTCCAACAGTTGTCACAGGCCCAACACCAAATGTCAAAGTCGACCAATTCCACAACCGCGCTTCAACTCAATGTCCAAATCACAAAGACAAAACAACAGATCAATAATCTTCATGTAAGGAATTATAACACGAATCATTTCAATTTTATTCATGTACGAATTAGGGAAAATGTTGTTGACAGTTACTTTATCAGCCTTCATGCCCGTGAAAATTGTACTAGAGGAAATATTCCCTTTTCATGGTTGCTTACTCATGTTTCCAATATTGTAGAATCAAATCTCAGCTCAACAAGCGATGCATGCCAAAGAACAACAACAGCAGCAGCATCAACACCGTCTGGCAGCCTCTGTTGGAAATCAACAACCCAACAATGACTTTTACAACAAGAACCCGCCCGTGATGTCGTCAAACAACGCAAGTTCAAATGTGATGGATCCCATGCTCTCCCTGCAGAGCAATTTCGGACAAGATTTTGGTCTCAAGGACGGCGGTGGCCCTGTCTCACATCAACAAACATCAAGACTGGTAAGCTGTAGTAAAATTACATCAGTTTTATCTCTATTTGGAAGAAAATCATATCACATTCATATGGGTATTTTTTTAGACGCAGTGGACCAGAGTGCCTTCATTGGAGAAGGATGATCTCGGATCAGACTTTAGTCGTGCACCAGGCCCACAGCAGACAAATAACGCTTCTGGAGGTCTTCTTAAAAATAATTCGAGCTTGATTCTTGGACAGTCCGATAAGTACGAGCGTTTTTTTTTAATTTATTTTTCAACGTTTTTGTAGCTAATTGTGGAGCAAAAACTTGAATAGCATTAGCATGAATGCATATTTTTTCTTTTACTTCTCCAGCACTTGGTCTACCGGTGTTCAACGAGCTGGCGGTGATGGTTGGCCTACCGACTCTTCTAATACAAACACAAGTGATGATTCAGGCAACAAGGTACAACTTGGAGCTAACGACTTTGGTTCCTTTGGGGATTTAGTTCCTGAATTTGAGCCTGGGAAACCGTGGAAGGGAAACTCAATACTCAAGTCAGTCGAGGATGACCCAACTCTCACGCCTGGATCGGTAATTCAATAATGATAATTACGTGAGAATTTCTAACGGGCTTTAAACAGTTTTAACTTCTGCTGATCCTTTTTGTCAGGTGGTTCGCTCGCCACTAAGTCTTGCCGCTATTAAGGATCCTCTTGCCTCAGAGATTTTCAATAAGCAACCACAGCCAACCGCCTCAACTGCTGATACGCTCTCAACTCCGCTAAGTCTCAGCTCCAACACTTGGAGTTTCACTCCTGCTGGAAGTTCAACCACAATGGCCAAGTAAGCTAGAAGTATTCTTTTATTTATTCCAATTAATGCTTGACTTACTTCACTTTCGAAAGTAATTTGTGTACTTTACTTTCTTACCAGACTTCTTGAGTTACTGCGTATCATAGTTTTCTGAAAATTCATTCTAAATTTCCAGCTCAATGCAGCCCAAGTTAAACCAAACAAAGTCCTGGGGAGATGAAATGGGCAATGGAGGTCGTCCACGTGATCCTTGGGAATATGGTGGTGGTAATGGTGGCTCGGTGGGACAGACTGGAGCTAATCGTCCACCACCAGGCATGGGATTACCACAGAAGAGTACTTCAAATACTTCCAATGCAGGCAACTTCCCGGGAAGTCAGCAACAAAACTCTTCCTTTAATACGTATCGTAATAATCCGCAGCATCAACAGCAGCAACAACAGCCCACAGGAGCCTCCTGGGGTTCAAATCCTGGAAATGGGCACTACTGGCTCTTACTTAGAAACTTGACGCCGCAGATTGATGGCTCAACTCTGAAGACTCTCTGTCAACAGCATGGACCGCTGGTGAGTAAATTTTAGAAAACTTTATAATGCAGTATTTTAAAACTCAATATTTCTAAAATACCATTCTAATTTTCAGACAAAATTCCATTTGTATCTGAACCACGGAATCGCCCTGGTCAAATATTCAACCCAAGTGACGCAGACTGTAAGATATTCTAATTCACTATTTTATTATTCAATTAAAACCGTTTAAACTTTTCGACATGCTGAAGTTTTACGTTACGAAAATTAAGTTACACTTATCCAACGATGTTTGGGTGCAATGATATTTTGTAAACATTTTCCCCCTCGCTCTAGCTCAATATGTTTGCATTCACTTTCAGGCTCAAAATGCTTTGAACAATTGTGTTCTCGGGAATACGACGATATTAGCTGAAACAGCTAGTGAGACTGACGTTTTCACCCTCATGCAGGGACTTAATGGCGGAGCAGCTGCTCAATCTTCATCAAATAATTCTGGTATGTGCAAAAACACTCTATTACGGCTAATGATTTTAATGCACAAAATGTTTTTAGTAAAAGTTATTTTTTTTAACTTGAACTTTTACAGGATACGGATCCGGAAACAAAGCTGGAAGTGAGAACCCTTGGGGCGTTGCTAATAGGTATGGTTTTTTATCACATAAGGAAAGCGCATGTTTCATTTTTTACGACTTCAAATGATTTATAAATTAATGCCATTGCTTACTACATTGCTTAAACACGACTGGTCGTGTTTCAAGAAACACATTGTTTGGGTCGCGAGTCGCGACCTAAACAATGTGTTTTTACAAAAACATTTGAAAAAAAAGACAAAGTCTCACGAATAATTAACAAATCGCTGTTGTTGTTTTCGACCACTGCCAATGCTGTGTTATTTTTCGGGACTTTGAAGCTGTACAATTAATATTCGAGATTTAGATTTGGAAGAGCAAAATTAATTGAATTAAAATAACAAATTGTTTTGATTTCAGTAGGAACCCAAGCAAAGGGAGTGGACAGTGGGGGGATCTTGA
Source organism: Neanura muscorum (assembly GCA_019775825.1). Lineage (NCBI taxonomy): Eukaryota > Metazoa > Arthropoda > Collembola > Poduromorpha > Neanuridae > Neanura > Neanura muscorum. The sequence continues at coordinate 15,784 of JABASL010000079.1, read as the reverse complement.
GCACCGTGATAATAGTCCGCTTTGGAACAGTAAGCACATTTATTTCTAATTGCATTATTAAATTATTGTGTGAATGAGCAGGTACATGTAACCTATAAATGAAATTTTTAACAGCACAAGTGTTGTTGGTTCAAGGCAAATGTGTCATTTCAAAATTGTTAATGTTGAAAAATAGTTCCGGATTACTGCGGTTCACTTTAACAATTTTAAATTCATTTTTAGGTCCATGGGGATCTTCCAATACCGATGCCCCAGACCGTGAGTAAAATATTTACTTACGGCTTAATTTGAGTCCTTTCGTTTTTAGCGGATCAAATTATGAGTGACGTTATTTAAAAAATAGCGTTGACTCCTTAAATTCAGAAAATAAGGTTAACAACGTTCGGAGATAGGATCAAGTAGACTTAGTTGCAGTCAAAAATTTTAGAAACTAAAGTTTTGCATTATTTGGCAGGTTCCACCCCCTCGTCACTCAACAATCTTCTTCCTGGCGACCTGCTGGGTGGTGAGTCTGCCTAAATACTGGAGAGTATTTCCATTTTCTAGAACAAGAGATGACATTCTTCTAGAAATTTAATTACAGAGGAAAGGGAGCTTTTTCTTTGTTTTTTTTTCGGTGACCCCAGAAGTTGTAGTTTTAACCACTTTTTAAATTTGTTCTCAATTGTGTGTGTTCTCTACCTCTCTATCTCTGTCTGTGACGAGACTCATCATAAGCAAAAAGGCTTTCAAACTCCTCAGCATTTAAAAAACCTAATGAAATAGCACACACCAAAACGTATCATCAGTCTGTTACAACTCTTCAGTATATTATAATAGAACCACACTCTTAATTAAGGTTATAACTGAAAACAGAACTTTAAACTAAGGCTTAAGACCAAGACACTTAATTTTTAAAATATTTGGGATGAAAATTATATCCAAACTTTTAGAAGTTTTATTTTTGACTTCCTGTTCCTGTTCCTCCTACATATAAAAATGGGATTAGGAAAAAGTGAATTAATTATTTACAAAGTGCGTGTATTAATTAATAATTATTTAATTTAGGTAATAAGCAACATTCTCATCGTCCTTTTTAGCCCTTGGGTTGAGTGTATGAGTGTGTTATGATCGAGTGCTGTGTTTCAAACAAATAATTTTAAGTTTAATTAAGTTTTGAATAACAAACAAAAACCAGTCAATAATTAATTGAAAAGTGCTAAAAAACTTTGAAACAGACTAAATACTACCCTGATTGAAATTTAAAATTTTGTTCCATGGGAGATAAAATAGCGGCGGCATTTTGTTCTATAAATTTCTTTTGGGTTTTTTTAAGGGTAGTGTTGAGTAATAATTAAGAACCTTTGAGACTCTTAAAAAACTTTTTACCATATTTAGCTCATGTTTTGCGTTTTTTTCCAAAGTGCTCTAGTACCTTTAACTTTTAATTCTGATTTTTTGTGTTTTTTAATGATCTCACATAAAAAAAAAAGTGGTTGATTTTGGAGAAATTACGGTCGAGTGGACTTGAACCTTTTTTTCATTTAAATATTCCTAACTGCTGGTTGCTAATTGTTTAGCATTAAGCATAAATGCGTCAAAGTAATTAAATCGCCGCCTCATCTCTATTTTGTGTTCTCCCAACTTTTTTAAACGAGCCGTTTAGAACAGACATCCTCAATGAAAAAAAAAGTGATTGAACGTTGTTCTGAAGTCAAAAACAGACGCTTTCTTAAGCTATTTTTTTCTTTCGAAATTGAGTAATCGGCTAAGAAATCTACTTAAATAATTCAATTATTATAGTTAACGATTACAATCAAAAGCCTTACAGAGCCAGAAATTGAGGGCATGCCTCTCATTTTGTACAAGAATTGAACATTCGAAGTTGTGAAGAAAGCTATAGGATCATCCATCATTTTAATTTTAAAACTTAACGTTCTCTTAATTTAAGAAAAACCTGTTCTTGCTCAGAGGGTTGGCGACAAAAGTGAGACAATGGTGCCATTTTTTTTTAAACAAAAAAAATGGTACCGGTATTAATATCAGGGTTGAGGAAGATTGGTAAAAGATTTTGGTAGGAATTAAAATGGTGGATAAACTAAAAAGGCGTACATTAGTTCTCAAAAATCTAATGACGTCTTTGCGACTAATCTTGGAAGTACAAGTTTTTATTTCATTTTTTAAAGTTAATTAAAAAATGAAATTTCACATTTAAAACCCACACACACACAAAGCGGAACCAAAAAAATAATAATGAGAATGTTTGTTGAGAAAAAATAATTATTTTACTAAATTTAGGAAAAGGAAATTCGCAACTTCAATGAAAAGGAGAGGTGTATGCTAAATACAAACGACTAAAAACCTACAGCGTCTTCTCATTAAAATTGTTGCCAATTAGTAATTAATTGTGAATTCAAAACATTAAACAATGAAGGAAAAGTTCTAGTTTTAAAACAAAAATGAATCGAATTTCGAGTTTTCCAGAATGATTTTTCGGTTTCGTAATACCCGTTGTAGCCACCACTTACTTTATCATCTCTCCATTTTGTTCTTGTGACAAAAACGTTTTTCGAGTGATATTATCCAAAACACGAAATTGTGTGATCTAATAATCAAAATAATGCTTAAGGTCCATTACTAAGTTTAAAGTTAAAATTAGGATTAATTTTAACAGTAGGATAGCGAAAGGATTGACGTAGGAGCACTTTGGAGCTTCGGGCAAGATTGGGATTGTGTGAAAGCAAATTGTCAAATTTTGATTCAGGGTTTCTGACTTTGTCAAAATTTGTCAAAGTTGCGAATTTTTAGGAATGGTTTCGAAATTTCGCAATTTGAGAATTGGGTTAGTGAATGAGAAGCTTTAGGATTGATTTAGGTAAATGAAGGATAAGGCTGTTTTTTGAGTCAGTTGCTTAAGGTGATTCCTTGTGTAGAGATTTTGTGAACACGTGGTTTAATTAGGCGAATTAACAATAATTAAAATATGGATCTTAAACCTTAAACCTAATTGTGAGAGTGACGTGGCTTAGGGGATGCAATGCTGTATAAAACTTTAAAGCACCGTGTAAAAACACAGTGAATTTATCCAGTCCTGTATCAATGCCTAAAAATTCTTGAGGTTAACCTGAAGCACTTAAGGTTAGAATTAAGGTGATTTTTTTTTGGAGAGAGGTGAAAGTTTATATTTATGAGAATCATGAATTTGGCTACGATGGACTTTCTCTTTCATTTTCAATTTAATATCATAACAATTTAGTGCAGAAATCTAATCTTCTAAAGTCAATTTTAAATGTGGGACTGATCTTAAACTAGTTTAGGCCATAAGACTTAGTGTGTGTTGAAGGAAGAGATTTTAAACAAAAAAAACCAAGAGGAATTGAGGCTTTTTAAGAAAAAGAATCTTTAGAGGTGTGAAATAAAATGAAATTGACCAAAGTGACTCTCAAAATGGAAAAAAGTGAAAGGATATTGAGCTTTTGAAAGGTGTTGAGCTAGAATGAAATGTAAATGTGCAATTTTCGCGATTTTAGGGACTTTTCGAATTTTCAATGAATTCGAAAAGACCCATTTCATTTGAAAAAAGAAATAATCTCAAAAACTAAACCAAATCAACCAATCACCCACCACAATGTTGTATTCTTACCTTTTAAATTTAAGAATTGTGATTCAAAATTCGTCATTCAGAGAATCAGTCATACGATTTAACAGTTGTAAAAAAGTGAGATTTCCGCAAAATTGACCAATTGATTTACAAAAAAATCCAGTTGACCTTGTTCTTTGAGAATTGTTAGTCAGTTTTTCCAGATTTCTGAATATCATTTTTATTACTTTGACTTTATCATTTTTTTGCTCATATTGACATCGCAAAACCATTTGCAGTCTTGGCTCATAATTTTTCGATTGATTAAGGTAGAACTTTTTTTTTCTAAATATTTTCAAATTCCAGAATTGTATTTTGAGTTTTAAATTGGATCTTGATTAAATCTTGCCAGAATAGGAAACTGTTGATCAGAAGAACGGAATTCCAGATAGTATTTCTCTAAAGTGGTTCACAAGTTAATTATTAATTTTAATCCTTTTGTTTTCAGTTTGAGTTAACTTATGCTCTTCATTCTTTTTGGTGCTTTAAAACATGGGATTCGTGTATTTTAGAATGCTCGGTAAGCCTTACATTTCCATGGAATAGGTATTGATTTTATCAAATTTTACAGAACAATTCGTAATCATTTGAATTTGTAAAAAAAATAATCCTAATTGCCATTACTACTTTCTATCTGTGATTTTATTTTATATCTTTCCTTTTGTCAATGAGTTGTAAATTTATTATTTTTAATTTCTTTTATTTTAAAGTCATGCTCCAAATTGTACAGAAAATTGGCAGCTTGTTTCCAAAAAAAAAAATTATCCACAAAAGTTGTTCCGAACAAACATATCTGCATTTCATTTTGTTTTTGCTCAGTTGGTGGCTCGGGAAATTAGGGTTGGAAAAGGGGGGTCAGAGGTCTTGAAGAATGGCTAAGTATTTCGAATCCAGGATTTTAGGGGATGGTCTAGAAAGTGTGGGTCAATTGTTAGGAATAAATTCGTCATAACTCCTGCCATGGCTAAACTTCATGATAGTCATAATCATGTCAAAGGTCAAAGTTTTAAAAAATATTGAAAAGTACAATAGGATTTTAAGGCTAATATGTTACCTAAAACTCTTGGCGCAAGACAAATATTATGTAAGGCTTTGATTAGTATTAAATTAATTAATAGTTAAATTATCTCCTCATGGGATGATCGGCCTGTTTAGTACTTGTCAAATTGCCTTTGTTACAGATTAGGACAATTTTGAGAAAAAAAAAATAAAAAGATTCCATATTGTTTACAAAATTTTCAAAAAAAAAAAGTTTAAAAAAAGTTTCAACTTTGTTCATGTTCAAGTGTTTCCTTTGCCATTCACCGCTCGCCTATCTTAAATCCTAATGAGACCAAAGATGAAATTTGTGTTTTAGAAATTTACAAATCCACCTTTTTTTATCTGTGTGCTCACCATTAAATCGAAAGTTACTTCTCTTCCGTTCAAAATTTCAGTTCAAAAATTGCAATGTTCAAATATAGCTGAATGTTGTAATTTTTTTTCATTTCAGAAAAACAAAATCAGGGCAAACTAAAAGGAAAAGAACAAGGGCATGGGGCTTTCTTTAATCCTTAATTTACTAAATGAGAAATAATTCACGTTGCAATAATGAAAGTATTTTTAATGAAAGGTTTTAATGAGCAAAAGTGTGTTCTAAAATACCAATTGAATTAAATTAGTTATAAAAAATTACTATTGTACCTCACTATTAAAAACATTTCTGTATTGATTACTCTGTAGTGTGCTTCAAAATAATCTCTACCATTCGTGTTGGCCAATATCCTAAGGATGATGATATAATTAACGCAGTAATCATGCTTAAAATTAGTCTCGTAACTGAGAATTAATCTCAAACCAACGCAGTCTCTCCACTTACACTTAAATTACTTTTTTAAAAAAAAAGTAGCCAATAATTTTTGTGATTTCCCTGAATTCTCTTATTTTCGTTTGTGTGCAAACCAAAGGGTGACTTGAATTTATTAATATATACTCAAACCATTAATTAATTGTCTTCCTCTTTTAGTCAAAATTTCAGGCATTTTTTTTAGTTATATCCGTTTTTCATTCCTGGATAGGATAGGTCCTGGATAGGTCAAAGGCTCGTATTATACCTAATAATTAGGAATTAGGATTTAGGACGTGATTACGGTGGGACAGGATCAGGACATGACGTGATCAAGGTGGCTCAAGACGGGACGCGATTAGGATTGTATTGGTTCAGGCCAGGCACGACTTGACTACAGGGCGTGATTAGTGCGGGACGGGACGGTAATACAGCACGGCTCGCCGTAAATCTAGTGAGATGGGTTGAGTATTTGGTGAACGTAATTTCAAGATGGCGTAATTACGCTACGACAGGAAGCGTTAGGGCAGGAGGATTATGGCGGCGTTAGGGGAGGAGGATTATGGCAACATTAGAACAGGTGGAGGCATGAGGCAGGATGCTTAGCTGGATTTGAGCATATCAACTTTTTAGGCCTTTTCAAATTCCATTCCAAACTGAAACGTAACTGAGAGTGCGACGAATTAGTTTTTCAATAATTTTGAAATAATTTTGATCATTTTACTTCCGGTCCCTATTCAAATTTTAGTCATTTTAAGTAGAGCGACTGCAAAATTCTCTAAAGGGATATTCTCAGGCCAAGGGTCAACTCCTAATTTTACCTTCCTTCCAAACTATTCTTGAGATAGAGGTCAACATTCAGGTCAAAGTCAAAGCGCATCCTCTTGTTTGTTCCAAAGTTTCGTGCAATGAAAAAAAAAAGGTCAAAGAGTAATGGAAATCAGGTTGTGAAAATGTAGTCAAACTTGAGATTTTTGTCATGATGGAAAGAAAGAAAGGTGAAAGGTGAAAGTCAGGTTTGTGGCATTTTTTTGGCATTAAAAATTCCTAGTGAGCACATTTACATTTTAAACGTGATTTCTCTGACTGATGGGCTGATAGTTCTTTATATAAATTGAATTGTGAATACCGGAAATAAACAACCATCATGCGTCCAAACCATTACAAAATTCTTGTACAGAATTTTTGAAAAACGAGATTAACATTTTATGATCCGGAATTTTGAACAAGTGAGCTGAGACAAAAAAAAATCCAAAAACTCAATTTGTGACAATTGTGACTTTTAAAAATTGTGAGTTTATTTTTTAAACGAACAAAAATTTTAAAAGAGGTTTAGAAAATCAGTAAGAAAAAACGAGTACACTCTTAAAGCCTGGTTCACACTTCCTACTTCGATAACAACCACACTTGAATCCTAATTAACATTAATCATTAATATTAACTTAACAATTAGCACTAACAATTAGCACTAACTTAACTTACCATTCAAAACACAACAAATGCAATAATGTAAATTAGGCTAAACTAATTTACTAAACAAAAACAATGTCTATCACTCCTGAGTCCTAATATCATTTCACAGGTTATGTGTGTAGGGCACGCAGTAGGCGAATACGCTTCTTAAACCTGGCTCCTTGATGACATACGCCTCTAATCATCTTTCTGCCAATTATAACTCCAATAATTATGGTTAAATAATTATGGTTAAATAATTAAGTCATTAATTATTAAATGTTATGGATGCTAATGATTTTTTGACTTCCGCTTGACCGTTGTTATTGACACAGAGAGCCCAGATAATGTGTGATACTACAATAAAAAGTTTAGCTTTTTTGATGACTTTAGAAAAAGTGATGGTCGGCACTTAAAGCAGCCTTTAGCGTCGTAGCACTTTTTCAAAGGTTTAATTTTTGAGAAAAGTTAGGTTAACCAGTTCTATTACTAGGCGGCCTATTTCGAATAACTTAACTAACAAGGTTAACAATTAACCGTTATCAGTCCCTACGTAGGGTGTGTCCAATGGAATCACTAAAAACCTTGTAAAAAAAAATTCAGAAGCTACGAGCAAAGGAGACGTGTGATGTGTGCTAAAAAAGTATCGAATTTTCCAGAACGCTGAAACACTGATTTGTGTATACCAAAAAATAAGACCGAATATCTATTAAACCTCAATGCTCTCATAAATACGAATCCTAAAAACAAAAAATATCAGACTCAGACCCTTAAGTGGGTTCTTTAAGTACAAGCTGACTAATTAACAGTTTTAAAGCGCACTGAATTGATGACCTCTTGACATATTGTTGCCATTTGTAGGAAAGAGTTTTAGATTTTTAGTGAGGAAATTATTCTAACCCTGTCGTGCCTCCAGGGACGATGAGACTCCACTCAAAAAACGGGGCGCGCATTAGGTGTGACTTCCGGTTCTCCTTCGTCGCTTCGTCCTTCCTGCGCGTGCACGAATTTTCGGCGCGTACAGTCAATGACCTCTTTCTCAGCTCTTTACGTCCAAAGTCAGTCTGTCTCCTCCGGTAATGGTAAACAAAAAATTAAGGTCATTTCGTCTCCAAGTGGGTAAAGGCCAGGATGGGGCGGTGGCCTTAAATGACCTTAAATTAAGGTGCGTCGGGTGATGACAGGAGATAATAAAGGGCGTCATGTATTGCCAAAAACAAAATAATGAAAATCCCATGTTAGCTAAAAAAATTTTTAAAAAATGAAATTAGAAAAAAAATGATGATGATGATGGTGAGAAACGAGAAAAAATGGTGATTACTAATTTTAATAAACGTCAATTCCAAAACGTTTTGCAAAATCAGACGCACCTTTTAATAAATCTGGGGAAGCTTGATTTAAAAAAACTGGCAACGAAGGGAAAGAGGCTAAAAAACTTTTTTTGGTTTTGTGAGAAAAGCTGAAAAATAAATGCATCTAAAAACAGTATGGAATCAAAAAGTCAATCATTCTACTCAAAAAACATGATCTTTAGCGTTTAAGACTTGTGCCTGTACAAAGTTAGGTTTAGAAATAAAAAAAATACTATAATGGGAATTAAAAATCAAAGTTAAAAATTAGACGTAATTTTTTCTAAAAAATTAAAAAAGAAAAAAAATTCTAATCAAGGGAATCGAATCTGATTAATGACAAGGGAGCCACTAGCCACTGCTACACTGCATGTAAAGTGTTTTAGCTGTTAATGACAAAAGGGCAAAGGGTCAAAGCCAGGGTAACTATAACTTAAAAACAATTGGACGATTATATCCTCAGCCTGCGCATACGCACTTCTCGACAAGCAGTATCCCTTTCAGCTGGTGTTATGACAAAGATTATTAATTAGCATTTGTTCTGTAGCACTTGATTAATCTCAGACTTAAGGGCTTTAAAAAAATGTATCCTAAAAGTGGATTAAATTCGTAAGAAGCCTGCGCAGTGGGGTCCCTGCGCATATCCTTCCATTTTGTTGGAAGTGTTAAAGATTGAGTGCATGTGAATTGATTGATGATGTGAGATGACCTATACCTTAAAAATACCTTTCTAGTGTCACGTTGCTTATAAAAGTACAAGGAACTTTCTGTGTATAAAAATTTAATGAAAAAAAGTATATCAAACACGCTCTTAAAACCTCTAGAGTGACAATTTAATATTGTCATTTAGTCAATTTAGTTTTAGTTAATTAATATTAGACTATAATTTAGGATTTTAGAAGTATTAGTAACGAAAAAAAAAATGTAAAAAACTACAAAAAAAATGTAAAATGTTAAGGGTGTTGGGGTTCATTTTTTGTTCGTCGTCCTTGTTCGTAAAAAGGCTTACAATTCATAAGTATTCATTCAAACCATTTTAAAATTTTATTAGATGACAGGAATTCCCGTTAATTAAATATAAGTTAATTATCATCTAATTGTATAAATCAAATCTTAGTCTCTAATTCCATTAATTACTAATAAATAAAATGTGAAAAAAATATCGCGTCAGTAATTTCATTTTATTATAATCGACATTATGCATTTGCTTCATCCCTCTCTCCGTCATCCGCTTTCCTCGACTCGACACAAGCCACCCACAACTACCACTAAAGTTTTACAACCACACCACAATCCCTCGATCTAGCGGCGGTGCAAGGGAGGGATCTACAAACTGTGACCATACTGCCTGGATTTACAATTAAGACAAACATGCCCGTCCCAGGACGGACTGGATACAAGTGTAAAGTAATTTTCCTGCTTATCCATCCCGCCCTAGAAAGGAGTAAAGGTAAAATGTTATGTGGGTTTATTTTGGAAAGGCGAGCGAGTGAGCCCTACCATTTTCCACTTTTTTTAGAGGGGTTGAACCCGGGTTCGAACGTTTGGACACCTCTGCTTGGAGCAGAGATGTGTTTGGTTTTTTTTAGAGATGGAATTCGTCTTTTTCGGCCTGACCACCATCATCACTCATCACCACCCAAGTCGCTTTTAATATTACAGAGTTTTTTAAAGCATGTTTAACTTTCTCCGCTTTCTCTTTTTTCAAGTCGTTTTCTTCAAAAACTGGAAACGAGATAAGCGAACCTAAAGACATCGTTTACCGACCAACCTTATTGCTCTAGATTCTAAAATCCAGAAATTTGGTTTTCATTTTCTCAGAAAACCGAAATGAAACAAGAGAAAACGGAGAAAGTTGAACACGTTTTAAAAAATTAGTAGTAACGGATAAAATCCAGGTAGAAAACCTTTTTAGTAAATGTTTTAATTTTTAATGTTAGTATTTAATAAAAAGTTCTTGAAATAAAAAATTCGTTCCAGTTGAATTTTTTATTATTGTTTCGTCTTTTGAAATATATAATCTTTCTATTTCTCTTTTTTATTCTTCTGGATATGAAGCATTTTTTTTAGATTAATAATTGTTTAACACTTGTTTCAAAAGATATAAATATTCTGCTCCAAATATCCAGCTTTTTCTTAAAGTTTTCTTCTTTCAGAAACTCAAGTTTCAAAAGTTTTAGTTTTATAACAGTTCAGCTCAAATTATCGAAATGCAAAGTTTCTTTGGAAAATCATAGTCATCTCCCCGCTATGTATTATTAATTATTAGTCGCCTCCACCTTACGCCTAAAAACTTAGAAAAATTTAACTCAAGTGACAATTTATAATTTTCTAAATTTCGGAAACATTTCTAAAAATAAGAGTGCATCGAAGGGTCTTGCTAAATTCACTTGTATTTTTGGATAAATAATTTCAGCCAAGTTTAAATTAAACTAATTTCGAGATAGAATTAACATTCTGGAAAATTATAAGGTGCACAAACGGATTTCCTAGCAAAGAAACCTGATTTGGGGAGAAATACATTTGGAAATTGAATGTTACGAGAATAGAAGAAAATGTTTAGCGGAAAATTATGTACAAAATAACCACATTAAATTGTGATGTGGATCTGTTCCCAATTCCTAATTTTTTTTGTGGAGCGAGAGAATTAATTAATTATTCCTTTCTCCGTATTAAAATTATAATTTTTAATATAAAGCAATAAACTTTTAATTCTTCTTCCGAACTCGTACATAAACATCCCACAAAATTGGGTTTCGAAAAACGCTGTGCTTTAGTGCATACTCCGGTTCAAAACTTCTTTACTTCATTCTCTGGATTAGTTGACACGTGGACATTGGACATTTACTCGAAAATTTTCAGCACCTTTCCAATTGCCACTGTTTTACCTGTCAAAATCACGAATAAAAAAGCGTAAACAAACTTCAATAACCACTGCATGCAACCTTGAATTTTTCTAAACCATTGAAAAAAATCGAATGTGTTCGTTGTTCTTCAGCGAAGCGAACATGGCTGATTCTTTTCAATATCTTGATTCTTACTCACCTTCATCGCGCAGCGTGAATCTACCCAGCTGAGGGAATAATTTGAAAGTCTCCATGCACACTGTACCGGAACATTCTAATCTCACAATGGCTAATTGATCCTGCTTGACGTACCTTGGCGGACTTCTGGACTTTTCCCCAGTTTTCTTATCAATTAGACAAATTAGTTTCTAAAGAACACAAAACACGACTTTTAAACTTGGACTTCCCAAGCCATTCACCTCGTCAGTTTCAATTACAAGGACTTACGGCTAAAGTTACTTCTTCAGCCGCGCAATGAATATGCATCACTGCTTTGTAGCCAGCCGAAATAAGTGATTTCAATTCCAATATAGCTATCTGAAAAATACAAAATATACCAACTCCATATTAGCCAGTCGCTATTAAAACATCAAGTTCAATCAAATAAGTTAAAAAAAAACTCGTTTAGGCAGAGTGAAGTTTATGACTGAAGTCTGCTATAGGGCCAAGCAAATGTAAACAATTTAGGTTTCGTTGATCCGAAACACACACTATACATACACTTACTTGAGCATCAAAGATTTTCCCAATTTTACAGGGATTGGCTGGGTCACAGAGAATGAATCCAGGTGAGACATCCTCTTCCTCAATTCCTTTTAATTTGATTTTAACATTTTCTCCTGAACCAACTGCTGTGACTTCTTCATCATCCGTCCACAGTTGGTCAACGCTAACAGGCGTCCGATTGGGCATGAGTAGAAGAGACTGTCCTTTCCTCGTTTCTCCTGACTCTACCTTCCCCATTACAACAGTCCCCATGTCCTTGTACTTGTCAACGACAGGAAGAATAAATGGGCCGTCGGCATTTCGAACTAGGGATGGCAAGCTGTCGATGAATGGGATGAACGGAAGCCCACTATTACCAACAAAGAGCAGTGAAGTATTAGTCAATGTAATATTTTAAAGTAATGTTATGTTCGTCTCTTACCTGTACCACGGCGCTGTGGTAGAGTCACAAGGCTCTAGAAGGCCGGCACCGGTCATTCCGGAACAAGGCATAAAAGTCAAATCCTTGGCAGGATTGAATCCGACTTTCTTGAGGTAAGGAACCAATTTTTCTTTACACTCGTTGTACCTTTCCTCGGACCATTCTACCGTTGGGTCGTCCATCTTATTAATCAGCACCACCATGAACTTTACGCCAGCTGTCTTTACTAACATCGCATGTTCCCGTGTCTGCCCACCCTTCTCAAATCCGGTTTCAAATTCTCCTTTACGGGCGGATATGACCTAAAATATAAACATTATTATTAGTCTGGTTCAGTGATTATAACAAGTATTCTTTCAAAATTAGATTCTGGAGAACCAAAAACTAACACAAATCAATAAAAAAAATCCAACAAATTAGATTGACAGGAATGACAGATTTAGGGAAGCGATTCAGAACACAGTAGAATACAAGCAAGTTGAATGACCCACCGCTCAAATATAAGATCAAAAGCTTTAAAGACAAATAAGTATGTTGTCTCTTTAAATTCCTGATTTGTAAAAGTTTGTTACGCAGAATTTTAATTAGATTTAACTGTAGAACGCATGACTTACTAAGACTGCCAAATCTGCTTGCGCAGCGCCGCTAATCATGTTAGGCACAAAGCTCTTGTGGCCTGGTGCATCCAGGATAGAGAAATGTTTCTTCTCGGTTTCAAAGAAGGCTCGCCCCACTTCTACAGTCTTCCCCTTGTTTCGCTCCTCTTCATTTGTATCAAGGGCCCAGGACAAGTACCATGTTTCACGATTTTTCTCCTTGGCCTCTCTCTCATACTTTTCGAGGGTTCGTTGGTCCACCATGCCCGTCAGCTTCATGATTTGTCCACCGATTGTTGACTTTCCAGCGTCTGAAAAACACAAAACTCAATTTCAGTATCTCAACTCCAAGTTTGTAGCAAGATGAGAACCGTAACTTACCAACATGGCCAATAAACACAACATTGACATGCTCCTTCTTACTCCTCGTTACTTCTGTTTTGACCGGTTTCTTCTTGGTTCTCGCGGCTGCTCCTTCCTCAACATCTAGATCAATGTCATCTCCTTCAGGCGTGGTTCCCTCTCCGTCGGCCGCATCTTCCCAGTTGTCTAGAACAGGGTTGTTAATTGGAGGCGGCTTCTCTTCAGAACTTGGACTAACATCAACTTCCATCCCCACATGAGAAGAACTCGGGCCGGGGTCTAAATTATATTCAATAAACGTAAATACGAATTAGGTAATGAAATGTGGTAGAAAAGTAAAGGATTCTTCAGAATGCTGAACATCAAATAAGTGGCTTATAACTTCGTAAAATTCGATGGACATTAATTATAAAAAAATTATTACATCGGCCTTACCTTGAGAATTCAATGAATTGGAAGGCGGGTCAGGATTTGAGTTTCTCATAAAGGAAGGCACGAATTCAGCGGCATTAACATTGAGAGTAAGTCTTTGAAGCCTCGAATCAACTTCTTCGCTAGGATCAGGAGCTCCGCCCCAATGGTTTTCTGGTGTCGCCATTTCTATTTCTGAAAATACGCAACAGATGATGGTTTTAAAGAATTCGTTATCGTTACTGATATGACAACCAATCGAGAGTACTAGACTTAGGAATTATTTAAAATCACGGCAGCAAGTCAGGTCATGTGTATCATCGATCTCAATCTAATACATTTGTTATCCCAAAGAACTATCCGAACAAAAACGCTTGCGATGAAGGCGAAGGGTTAAATTAGAGAAGAACATGAACTACTGTGTCTTTACCTCCCTGACTCTCGCTAGCCCAATCCTTATGGAATTTTAGTACAATGTTACACTTCAGCATTAGAAATGTGATTCAGAATTACAAAGGATACTGAATGAGCTGAACAGACTGAAGTGCTATCTGATCTGGATATTAGCAGATAGCTTAAGAAGCAATCAAAGCAACCTGCAGATCGTGATTTTTGGGCAGAGACAGCAGACAAACACCCGTCTTTTATGGAAGTTCCAGACACTCATGCACTTTCCTTGCTGTCGTCATCATTTATCGATTTTCTTAGAAAACTGAAAGAGAAAGTCCGAATGTTTGGAAGCCTGGCGCAACAAACTTAAGACATGACGACATGCTCACTATTTTCTTCTAAACATGTGGAGAGGAAGAAGTGAAGGCTGACTGAATCCATAACATGCTTAAAATAAGAATAAGTCATCACCCTTAACCTGTCGCGCACAAAATCCAGTACAACTGTTTAAAAACTACTTATTTAATTCATGTGATGTATACTTGACTACCGTTAGGTTTAAATTCATATGCTTACCTAAGTTAGATTGGTCTGGGATCGTAGGAACCAATTCCTTTCCAATGAAATACTTCGATATCCTAGCCTCTCAATCAGTAGTAATCCAAGAGTCCTCANTTCAGTTGCTTACCTACGTTAGATTGGTCTGGGATCGTAGGAACCAATTCCTTTCCAATGAAATACTTCGATATCCTAGCTTCTCAATTAGTAGTAATCCAAGAGTCCTCAGTGACGGCGACGGGGTCAATGTGCCAGCTGTCAGGCCGACAGGAAATCGTTCCGGGGTTCAACACTGGACAACCGGTACACTGAAGCTGAGTTTCTGACAGCTGATCGTGGTTGGTTGTTTACCACAAACTAAAATTAATCACCACAGTTCAGCTAACTTGTGCAGATGATCCTTATCAATCACTACGAAAACGGAACGTTAAAATATCGAATTTATAACGATCGGATGACGAGGACGACAATGACCCTACTACTCTTAATTGAAGTGACAGAGCGTAAGGTGGTATTGAAGGAGACAATTACTAACAAACGAGAGTACACTTACCACCTCCACCATGAGATAAAGATGAGAATGAAAGTGAAAGAGGTCAAATTCTGAATTCTGAATTTTCAAGATAAAAAAAACGAGCAACAGCAGCGAATTAAAACTAAAAATGTGGACAATTTTGCTAAAGATGAAGTCACAATCATACCAGTTTCCACTTCCCATTTTCTTGTTTGCTATTGCCTTCCACTTGTCACATTTTTCGTTCATTGAAAGTTGTGTTCTTCTGTGCAAAAAAAATGTGACAGGTTGAGAATCGGCGCAAGAAATTAGAGAATGGTTTGAATTGGAATTTTGAAAGTGAAAGTGAGCGTGTTTTAGCTTATAAATTCCAAAACAGATCAGGCCGAAGGATTTTCCAGATCATCATTGACAGAAGATGGCATAACGAAGGTAGAGACTTTGTCATTGACACTAATGAGAATGACCAAGTCTGTCAGAGGTCACAGGTCATGTACTCATTGACCTCCAGGTCACGCTTGACGTCCATAACACGACTAATGGTGTTTCAGCGTATAAATTCCAAAACGGATCAACCCAAAGGGTTTTCCAGATCATCATTGACAGCAGATTTTTTTTCTTCTTATTACCCTTGACTTGGCTCTTGGCTCTATCACGGGGCTTCGGGCTACTCACTAATCGTGTCTTTACACCCTTCTGGGCAACCCACAAGGG
>JABASL010000078.1:0-31910 GCA_019775825.1 Neanura muscorum | reverse complement strand
TCAATGACCCAACAAAACGATCCGTATGCAAAAAACCCGAAAAATCTGACCGGAAATCCGATTTCCCCGAATTTCGGGAAAATATGCAAAATTAGCCCAAATGCAACCCGTTTCATTGTTCCTACGTACAAATGAAGTAGTTTAGCACATAAAAAGCGATAAAAAAGCCGTGAGAAAATTATCGGTCACTGACAACATAGTGCGGCTTCTCTCGATTCCGTGCAGTGTTAAGCCGTTTCAAAGTGTAAGAATTTCGTGAAAGGCCGAAATAAAATTATTGTTACGTTACATCGGGCATAAATGCTGTTGGGAAATTCTGCGATGCTTTTCTTTTCGCAGTGTAATTTGGATTTACAACAGCTCTTTGGTGCATTAAATCGTTTCAGGAGATTATTTTGGGCACTATTTGGATCACATTGCTGGATTGGGGGTATAATGTAATCAGTGAAGTTATTGTAACCGCAGCATCCCTGTAGAAAAAAAAAGTAGCGGAGCGGAATTAGGAATTTCATTACAGCAAGGTGAAAATGAATTATTAGATTTAATAACCAAAGGAAGTCCGTCGTCATCCAGAATGCGTGAGTGACTTTCCAGGCCGTTAAGAGCAGGAGGCATCATGCCATTGGTATCGCGGTAAGCTTTGCAATAGTCAATAACATCCTTGGCTACTATTGGCGCCGCTGAAAAATAAAAAAAGAATGGTTATTAAGATCTGAAGTGCATCTATAGATGGCTAGGCTATGAAGATCTCAATTATTCTGAATGAGAAGAAATTTACCAATTTGGGATGTTGCAATGATGCTTAGAATAATCGTGACGACAAGCAAAAAGTTGCCCTACAATTAAATAGGCCGGGAACAAAATTGTTCCCGGCAAGTTGAGCAAGTTTATTCAAGATTCGATCGAATACTTGAAAATTGCAAATTACTTACGACTCCGAAGACAACCCAACGGATGATGAAGTTCATTTCGAAGATTGTTTCAGAAAAGTTAATCATAATGACCATTGCAAGTACCCCAGAAATGATAGTAAAACTAGCACCGGCATAAACGAGGCTAGCTCCAGAGTCCCATTGTCCAGAAGGAAATGGACCGCCAAGGAGGATATGGATGGTGACGAAAATTGCGGCTGCAAGGAATGCAAAAACCTGAAAATAAAATGCAGAAATGAAATACGCTAAAATCAACATCAATGCATTTTTTGGGCTAATTGGAGTTCGCTGTTAAATTAATTCCATTTACGACTGAGCTAATGGTCCAGCCCAAGCAAAACCATCCCTTGATGCAAGTACAGCAACACATTTCGGGAAGTATTCTTTGAAATCCGAACTACAATATTAATTGACCTGTTAAGTTGATTACAATTAATCAACTCCACCAAACTAAAGCCTAGTTGGCAGGCTTAACTACTAGTGCAGTTAAAAGTTTACCCAGCTAAGAAAGCAGCCACAAGCCACTGCACTACTGCTCGCTCCTCTGCCCATGTTAGGCTGAGCTCCGAGGTGAATGACCTCTAGTTGTAAGTAAAGGGTCGTCATTCGTTCTTCGTTTCCCAGGCAATTCTACCTACAATTCGCCTGCAACGTCCGGATTTCTCATTATTGCACCGCAACTAAGAAGTACAGTGGTGACGACGACAACGATCGCTGTTGAACTTAGATTGCTTGTCCCTTGTCCGCTTCACCAGCAACTGCAGCTAGAATGTTGGACAGGATACCCCAGAAACCGTGTAAACTAACAGCTTGGACTTGGAGGCAACGTTTAACTTTGACCGTGGCATCCTGCAAGAGGTAAGTAAATGTGATTATTTATAGCAACCGTAGTTGGATCAAAGTTCACCTTGACTTGACCCGAGGTCGATACAAAGTTTCGTTCTTTGTGGCTCGTCTGATTTTGATTCATGCATCTTGTTTCTCTTTGTCTTCTGAAATTTACTCATGCTTCTCATCTTCCCCAAAAACTTTGGAAATCAAGAAGATCACTTAAGTATTTCTTGGCCCAAAAATGTGAAATCGATTTCCCTCATTCAATTCAATTTGATTTTATTTGCAAGCAACTAACTGACATTCATTCAGTTACTGAAATAAAAACAAAGTACTGATGATGGTGGTGCGTGGTGGCCCACTTCAGATACCTGAAAACGTGATAAGAGTTTCCGAATTTCTGTTATCAAATTAAATCAGCGTAACGCTGGCAGTGGACTTGGGAAGAGTTATAACTGAAATAGGGAAATACTTAAGGGAACCCAGAGTTAATTAATGGTTAAATATATACCTCTAGAATTTAGCTGGTCTGCAAGTCTCTAACATGCAAAAAGTTGTAAACAAATTCTGTATGCACATTGTTATCTAAAAATGTAACGCTTAATTGAATTGTTTTTTTGTTCAGAATCTGTCTAACTTTCCGAAGATTTACAGTCAAGAGCGGAAGGCTACTAGGTAAAATGCTGAAACGGGCATTCTCAACCTCCTCCACTCGTCAACAGTATCATCAAGCCAGTCATTCAGCTCGATGGAAAGTCCGTCTCTGTTATGGATTTCTGCTATTGGTATTTATAACCATAGCTGTTCTACTAATTGCCTGGAATATGCTCTGTGGACTTCCAAGTACTAAGCCATTGCTGGTATCCGTAAAATTTTTTAAAACAAAATATTGATGCAACAACAATGTTGAACAGGTTCGATATAAAAACGTTCACCTTTATTAATTATTTTCGTTCAGGAAGGAGAATCAACGAAGAAACTTATATTAAATGGCTCATTTGGTTCCGTTCCGCTGGATCCACTTGCTCCGAAAAGGCATACAATAGATATCTACTACCAAGTATTATGTCCAGGTAATAATTATGTAACATATAACTCGTTCTCTGGATCTGATCAAGGGGCCGTGCTGCGTTTTGAGATGTTGTCATTTAAAACAATTGGTCAGACGATAATAAGGTCGGCCGTCGACGAAGCATGGTTGGCCGTAGGTAGAATTGTTGCTTAACGTTGATTTGTTTCTTCTCGAAAATTGTATTCGGTTTAGATACAAGAAACACATCCTAACAAATTTGATACCCGCTGACGGTCAATCCTCAAACAACGAATTTTATTTTACAGATTCACGGTATTTCATTATGAAAGAGTTTAATCCAGTGTACAACCAGCTTAGCAACTATATCAAGCCTTCATTTATTCCTTTCGGTAAAGCTTCCGTAAGTAATTTAACTTTCACAACAAAAATTGTATGCCAGGCTACGTACGTATTTGACAAATTTCCAACGTCTCTCTTTCCATTAGACAAAGTCAAGGGCCGGCCGCTTGATTTTCGATTGTCAGCATGGGGAGATTGAGTGTCAAGGAAATATAATTCATAGCTGCGCAACAGTTCATGTCACAAATGAGCAAAGTCTTGTGGCCTACATTGGGTGCATGATTAATAACAACAGGAATCCAGAAGAAATCGGGAAAAAGGTTTATAAATTTGACGCATTTGAGCAGTTATTAAGCAATTTTTTGGTTTTTCATTGACGTCCTTGTTGTTTATTTAGTGCGCTAAGGAACTCGAGATAGACTGGGATCCTATCCAAAAATGCTGGAAGGGTACAGAGGGACCTGAATTGCTTAAAGCTTTTGGTGAGAGGACGCTATCGCTACTGCCTCCAGTTTCTTTTATACCCACCATAGGTATTGATGGGGTAAGTCTTCAGCGTACATTCATTAAATTGTTGCATAACATCAGTTCCTCGAATTACTTTCAGAGCCAAAAAGGGCAGAAAGAAATCTTAAAGGGATTGAAGTCGTTCGTATGCCAGAATACTCTAAAGAAGGAAAAACCAAAGGAATGTCAAGACGGGCTGGATAGGTGGAGATTTAATGCCAAATAGATTACGGAAGTTATCGGCACGCGAATGTCTAACGCGATACGCGGATTCAACAATTATCACCTGGAAAGATTGCTAGAACGACGACACTCCATAAAACTCAAAATTCATCGCAGCTTCCGATTTGTCAATTCCATAATTTAGTTTTAATACTCACCATGTTGTCTCAAATTGTACCTTATTTATCTTATAACGTCACGTCTCTTAAACTTATTACGTTTTGATTAACTTCTCATTTGCTTATTATAAAATTACTTATTTAATTCTCGTCCTCCGAAATGTGACAGGAAACGTGATGTGTGGACTGAAATTAAATTTCACTAACTTCACTAACCGATGTGAATAAGTAAACAAGAAACGCTTATTTTGGCTGGTCACAGCCGGTCATAGCGATATTATGTATTAGGTTTCAGGTATCAGCCGAAATCTGCTGGATTTAGTGGTGGTGGTCGTGGTTGGAATTTTAGTCAGACCAAAAATGTCAACAAAACAGCCGCGGCCCGCGGCTGTCCGCTGACTGGGAGGGAATGGGAAAGTACTCATTCGTGAGTCGTGATTTTCGTGATTGACAAGGACCACTGAACGGGACAAGGGAGCACGGAAAAAGGACCTGGATTAAATTCATTACATGACCTCAGCATCGTGGGGAAAAAAGAACCAAAACGTTTGTAAGTCACAAAATGTCAATGACCTTCATACTATTTTCGCAACTGCTTCAGCATGAAATTCAATTGAACATTTACACAAAGGTGTCGAGATTCGAGATCGAGGCTGTGACCACGAGAAACATTTTAATTTCCCACAAGTCGATTCAACATGATGAATTCTTCCGGGCAGGAACAATCAAATCAGCGGTATGCAGTACCTGCCGAATCCCTCAAGGAGCTTTCGAACGATTCGCTAGAAATCCGGTTAAATGATCCTTGGGTACGTAAACTACCCTTGGAAGTACTCATTCCAATACAACTGGAAGCAATTTCAAATTCCAAAGCAACAGTTCCTTTCAAATTACTTGTTGCTGGGAGAAACATTTTGGAATTTATCCAGGAAGCTCGAAGTGATTGCAAAATCATGGAAATGGGACCACAGGTGGACCCCAGGTTGGTCACGTACAACAATTCAAACGCTGCAGGTGAGTTAACTTTAGACATGAATACTTTTTCTGAGAACTTATGAACAATCTGTTTGATCTATCCCAGTTGCCGAGTTTAAAGTGTATCGCCAGAATCAGCGAATGCATCAGAACGTGGCCGCTGTTCAACTTCCAACTCTTTTTGGAATTTTCGAAGGACTCTTCAAAAGAATCACATGCACCAAGTTTGATCCTGAAGATGTACCAAATTTACGGAAGTTCTATGACTACGTTTGGTCTTGTCACATGGATGGTATGCCACTATTTGGAACATTTTCGTGTCCAGCCGGTGTTTCTGACTGAAAATTTTGTTTCATGTTTTTTTTTTTTTTTAGACAAGATTGATTTTTCTGAATCTCGTGTAATTCAAATATTATTGGAGAAGCATCCCGAGTATCTTGAAGCGTCAGTTGTAGAATCCATGAAGAATTCCAATCCAGGAAGGCTCGTGCCCCTTTGTAAAAAGAGCAGTTACACGTTTCAAATTCTATTCAAACTCCAATGTCAAATGGTGAGTGTCACCGTCATCTTTTTATTGATGGACTGATCAAACTTTTGTAGTAATTCGGTTCCTACTCCTATATGTGTAGTATTATTACTTCAATCGACATTCTCGAATTTTGGATTTCACGCAAGAATTCTTGAAGCAAGTTGAGGAAGCATTTGTGGGTGACCACTTAAATACCAGATTTGCAAAAGATTATAACAGTTACATCTCCCTGCATCCCGATGCATTCCATCCTCTTCTATGGTTTATTAATCAAATCAAGCTGCAGCCAAACTTACATGGAAAACTTTCGTTAGAGAATCCAATAGTGCGGGACGAACTTCTGAAAGGAATTGATGATCTCATTGGTGGACAAAAATCCAAGGATGATTTTGATCTCAGAGTATTTTTTCTAGCATCCAATCCCATCACCATGCAAGTTATCAACTCTGCCCATGACATGGGTGTAATTACTTTAAACCGCTTCCCTTCAGTGTGGTCCTTACTGCATAAGTCATAAGGCAGCAATTACTTCATAGATTTATTTTCGGTAAGACAACGGATTACGGTTAAGTACAATTAAGATTTCCAAAACCCAAATTCCAGGTCTGTATTTGAAATTCAAATTTTTGTATTTTAGCATTCTCTTGTATTAAATCTCTATGAAATAAGTGTCTGGCAAAGTGGACTAAATAAGGCATATGTTTTTTTTAAGATTTTTGTAAAAACGAGGAACTCAATTAATTTGTCTTAACATTGCTCATTAAAAATTTTCACCTATTTACCTTAATAGTTATTCACTATTAACACTCAGGAAAATGTGATTGACAATTAGCTTCCCCAACTCCCAGTGCAACTGCCTTCAAATGGTCTGAGAAAGCGTCGTGAAATCCAACCCTTCTGCCAATGTACGAAGCCCCCAAACTAAAAACAATAAGTATAGTAAGTCCGGATTTGCCAAACAATATTTAATATTATAATATTATAGGATGTACTTAATATTGATCTCACCTGTAAGCAGGCATCATGAATTGGAACCCTGAGCCAATCACCTTTGCTTCCTTATTTGCATCGCAGAAGACCTTTTCAAGGCATTCGTGGTCGTTGACCATGGCGTCAATTGAACTCAAGACGGACGCTGCAAGAGCTTCAATTGAAACAAACCTTTCCATGTGTAGATCTAAAAGTTCTCTTCTCCCTCGCCCACTTCTTCCAGTATTTCCCGTATTTGTAGCCGTGTTGGTGATGATGCCAGTCCCCGTATTCGTTGGAAGTACTGGAAAGTTTTAAAAAGAAAATTACAGAATTTAAAAGTGTATGGATGATTTCCTCCTTGGAATCGAGCCGTATTGTGATCCTTCTGCACACGAAAATAGCAATTTCGCTATTTGAAACAATGGATTTTCAAGCTCAAAGTCATTACCCGGAGTCATTGTATTCAGTCCTGCTCCCTAATTTCACCAATCAACAGAAGATCAAAATTAATTTACATTGTACTTGACACATACGAGCAATGTAATAAAAAATTCCAAAAGGAACGCCAACTCACCGCCAGCGCATTTAGAAGCAAATTAAGCAGAAAAATTCCAAAAGACAAGAACGCCAGTGCTGTAAGTGCAATATCAAAGAATGAGTGCAGTCCTCCTCCTCCTCCGCCGTGGCCATGGGATGATGTCGTATGAATAACATGATGAGGATGATGATGGTGATGGGGTTGATGGTCACTGTATCCGCTCCTGCCTTGGCTGTAAACAAATGAAAACAAACTTGAATTGGAAGTGCTGTTAGTGTTGTTGAGATTTGAACCAGGCTCAGTTACAGAAATATTATCAAATAATTAAGATTTTCTTACCCAGCGTAGGTACTGAAGTTCTGTGCGCTTGTATCGTGGATGTAGGATAAAAGAAAAGCGACTAAGATTATGGATACAGGAACTCCCAGTGTTTGTTGTTTGATCGTCTTCGTCATCCTGCTCGTCGCAAACTCCATGACATGACTGAAAATGGTGCATAATTTTTTGGCCCGAATCGTAATTTTTCGGCTGAGTAAACGCTCATGCAAAATGACCCACCTTGAGCCATTCTTCTTGACAATTCCAATTCCTACTTGTCTAACTGTGCCTTACAGCATTTAATTCAATTACGACAACCTAATTTCAGTTCTAATTAAGGCTGGGGTTGAAAGGTAGGGATCAACTACTCTGAAGCTTTCGTGTCTCTGCGCTCTCTTTCCACAAATGGCAAATTGCGTGCATAATCCTTCCTGCGCCTCGTTGAGCAGACTCATATCCCAGTTGGGTGGCACAGGACCCACTAAAATTAGCCTTCCGAAAAGTACCAATTAGCCTTTACTCCGTCATTCACTCACAACTGGCATTTCCTTCCCTGTGACACAATTAGTCCCCAGCTCAGCATTTCCTGTCCCCTTTCCGATAAAATAGAGGATATCAATATTACCTTTTGAATAACATTTATTTCCAATTGAATGAATGTTTACCATTGTGACGAGCGCTACTCTCATCAATTTCATATAATTGAATTCCTACAGTATAATTGAATATTATTTTACAATTAAGCACGAAGTAGTTGAGACATCTACAAAAACTCCACAGGTTTTCTCAACCGGCTTGTGTCCAGAGACCATCCAAAAATTGGGAAATGTCTCCCAAATCAAATCGAAGAGCTCCGAGCATTTCTTCCAAACTTGTTGCAGGAAGGAGCTTCTGCTGGTAAATCCCTAGCAGTTCGCTTGTTGATTTCTCCAGGGCTTCATCGTGGCGGCGTATATAGTCGGCGAGTATGGATGGCCATTCACCACTCCCAGTAATATCCTTCAACAATAAATTAAAATTAACTCTAAATTGTATGAGTTAATGCTTCTAGTGTAAAAAGTTACCTTGAACACAATTGAGTAGAGTCCATCAATGAGACCAAAATAAATCAAGACAGCACGATAATGACTAAATTCTGCGGTTGCAAAGCGCTTAGAACGGTTTCCGGCAAAGGTCAAAATCCGTTTCAACCAGAGTAGCCGTTTCTCAGCCCACCTAAAATAATCAAATCTCCATTACAGCCTAAACTCCTTTACAAGTGAACTCAATTTCATTGACGTCTATAAAGTGAATTCGTACTTGGCCGGAGGATTCACCATAACGGAGACCACGAGCTGATAATACGGACCTTCAAGGGCCCCCACATCTTCCTTCCACGTACTTGGACTCTGTGCTAAGAACTTATCCAGAGCAGTGCATTCCTTCGTGGCCAATCGAGTTGTATTGAGAACATAAAGAGTTGTGTGAAAGAGGTATGGGATCAAATGCATGTTCGATTCCGGGCCACCACCACCAGTATCTTCATGAAATGATTTTTCCTCCGCAAAACGGATCAACAGACACTTGATATCCTGAACGCCAGATGAAAAACCAACGTCTCGGTGTGCCGTTGATTCTAATTTTAATAAAAATAAATTTTAAATCCAGTATCATAAAACAACCAACAGTTTTGGAATGCTTTGAAATACCTTGCAAATAAGCATTGTGACGAGCCAGGGATGCGGCAAATGCAGATTCCGGGACTTGAGGTCCCCACAGTGGTATGAGTCCATTGCATTTCGTATTTCCGTTTTGGAGAGATGCGGATTCCCATTCGTCGCGTCCTCTCGCTAGTCTGTAAATTTAAAATCAATTACAACTACGAATTTAAAAAATAACCTCTTAAACAGTAAACGCACACAAAAACTAATTTTGTTTACCGAATAGCTGCCATGTGGCAATCAACATGGACGACATTGAAATGAGAAACGGTCGAATAAGCATAAGTTCTGCGCGGTTTAGACGATTCGGCTTCATCCAAAACAACTCGCTTAGTAAAAGTGTATATTCCAAGCGCTTTCGTTGGTTGGAACTTGTAGCCTTCACGACATATTGCACAAATCAAACCGGCTTCCTCTCCCAACTCTTCCATTTGGTCCAACAAAGTGGACCCTGCCGCCGTAACTTGACCCTTCTCATTCGTCTTCATTCCAATTGCGTTTAATTGACGTGTTCTCATTGCCATCGCTAATCGTTTCTTCTCTTCACGAGTTGCTCTTCGAGCTTTTTCCACTTCTTTCCAAATCTATAAATACAAATGTATTAAATCGGCTTCAATTTTAAGAGAAAATATGTAACATACTACAACGTAATGTTTGCTCGCGTACATTTTCATGAGATCTCAACGCTTCGAGTGCATTCTCTGCCAAGGATCCAACATGTTCATCAGAAGACACTTGTTCCAACTGGTGTATAACTGGTATAAAGGTGGTGAGCACTTCTTGAGTAGGCTCATGGTCTGTTGCCAATCCACCGAGAATGCGGAGAACATATTTCAAAGACGGCTTCGTCACCATTTCTTTCCATTCATCAGAATCAGGGCGTCCAAGAGGAGGCTCGAGCACTGGAGCGCGATGGCGGATATAATCTAAACATCCTTCAACTACTCGTCGCTCTAAAGCCAAATCTTTGAACGAACGCCCAAACGGACCAGTCGGTATACTAGTTACCAGAGTGCAAAATTGGTCCAACTGGAATGAAAAAAAAAAGGAAATCAGAATAAAATGTAAGCACAAAATCAAAGTAGGGGTAGTGCTGAATGACTCACCTTGAGGACGGAGTCTGGCGTAGAGTCTTCGTCAAAATAGAAGAAATTAAGGGAATCTCTGTAGTAGTCAAAAATTAAATTCATTTTCTCCTTATCCCGAAACGACAAGCATCCAAGGACTTTGAGTAGCGTTCCTAACGTCTGCGGTTTCCCTTTCATTCGATCTAAAATTGCAAAAGCTTAGGTTGTTATACAAAAGTATAGTTTGCACTACCGGTGCGAACTATACAACGCTTTACCTGTTAAGACAAGCAACTTTTTAATATCCTGAATTGAACCACGGGAATTGGCAAAAGTAAGAAAAGATTCTTCCGATTTCAGGCCAAGTTCGAAGCCATCAGACAATATTACATCGAGAACCTGTAACGACAGCATATGTTTAATGTGACCTCAAATGCTCTGATTTTTAAGCTACACGTTACTCACATTTTCAGTGTGTATGCAAAAAAAAATTGTATTTCGTTTACCTCGAGGAGTTGATCTGCCAAAACAACCACGCCGGAAGATCCAGTGATACAACTGAGGTCATGCTCCAGACAAAGATGGAGAATTGGTAGAAGAATTTGAACTGAAGAGAGTTCAGGACAAAGAAAAGCAGCTCTGCCACTCTTCACTTTGACAACGTATCCGACGAGTTTCAGAATTACAGCTATAAATGGTTTCCCTCTTGAAATTACAAACGGCACACCGAGAACATTTTCCAGGTTCTTCAACACAACTTCCAAACCTCCGGAAGCAACCAAAACGTTCGCTAGCTTGTACGTTGTCTCATCATCTTCGGTTCCGTCTGATGGAGCTGCGAAAGTTTCTACAAATTCCTCAGTGGCATCTCCAAGGAGTCCTCTCATTCTGTACACAATTCTCATAGGTTCCAGTTGACCATTTGTTGGAACCCAGAGCCGTTTGTAAACCTAAAATACAAAAAAAAATATGCGAAAACTCTAAAACACAAAAACCAAATCAAATAGAAATAAACTCGTCACTTACCTCTTTAACTGGCAGGTCAAGGGAAATGATTTTATTGTTGACAAGAAGTTCCATACCATTGTCATCTTCCAGTAGAGCTACAAGCTCGCAATCCGTACACACTTTGTTCTTAATATCTCTCATGAGGGGTCCAATCCCAGTATCCGAACTTTTGTAGGGATTCCCAAGCATTCTTCCTTGAAGAAAATCCTCTGAAAATTCCATAACGAATAACAATTAATTAACCGGTCATAATTAATTAAAAATATTCTTTACCAAAGGTAAACACTTTTCAGTACCAATTTCCACCATCCCAAAAATTTTGTGAAAATTCTCATCTTCCCAAACTTACCCTGTTGGGGATCCTTGTCATGCGTTACATAAAATTCTGCGACATCACTCTCTTCGTGCAGAATTAAGGAGCAAAGGCGCTCAAAGACAAAGACGGGCGTTGTAAGATCATCTTTTGGACATTTTCTCAAAGTCTCTACACAAACGGACATAAACACCTTCGTTTCCTCTTCTGTTCCTTTCGTAATGACTTGGTCCTCTAGTAAGGATAGCAGAATTTCTTGCGCTTCATCCACTGAGAAAGAATATTAAATAAAAAACGCAAAGATAAACTCAAAGAATTTTTACGCCGATAACAATTAACTTTATGATAATACGTTTCGTGTGGCATATGCTTTTATCGTATAAATATGGTTAATTTTCATCTGGAATCGACTAATTAGAAGATAAAATTCTGGAACAATGGTAGCGGTGAAATAAATACGAATCTATCTTAACCTTTCGATGTTATTTAAAGTGTTCAAATCAAAAGGAAATCCTTGAAAAGGTTAAGGCAAGCGCGCTCAAAACTAAATTACCTTGCCGCGTTCGGTGAAGCCGAAGTCTCCTTAAAGCCAAGTATCCACCAAGAACTGTTGATAAAAGAGATCGACGCTTGCTTCTACAGACTGATGGTATGGCCAAAGTTGCTAGAAGTTTGCATAATTCCCAGACAGCCACTCCTTGTGCAAGGTCTGAATGAAGAGTAATTGATTCTCGACGATGAAGCTTATCAATTTCTCCTTCTAGTAAATTGCAGACAACGTTCAGAGCACCTTTGGCATTGAGAAAAGCCGAAAATTCTGCTGGAGTTGCAAGTGTACGATAAAGATCCATAAATTCATGGCAAGATTCACTATATTCTGGTATATGTTTTAGAAACTGCGTTAGGAGTTCCATAATCTACGATACGGGACAAAATTAACCACAGAACAATTTGTTTTTAATTCTTAAGGATTTCAGTTAAAATTAATTTCAAATGGATGTAATAAGTAGTATTTACCTTCAGTCTTCGCTGTGGAATTGACGCCAAATCCCTGAGAAGTGCCGCAGTAACAGTTCGCGTCTGAATAGAACCGGGACAGAAAAGTAGCTTCTTCATCCAATCCAGTTCTGGATTAAATTCCAGCCTTCTGGAAGAAGGATGTCCAAGATGAAGGTATTTCTCTCGCCATGCACGTCCATATTTGATCATCAAATAAGATTTTCGGCTGTCACCTCCTCCATCCCCTTTTCGTTTCTTCTGTTTTACTTCTTTCACGGTCTTCGGCATACGTCGTCTCCAGGCATCGAATGACTCTTCAGGGTTTCCTTTGAGCCACTCCTCCAAATTCACACGAACGTCTTCTACGGGACTCAAGGTGCTCACGTCCTTCGCGTCTTGCTGCAAGGAATAAAGATTTTAACTTACCAAAAAATTTCAAGACAAGGAGTTGAATTTTTTTATGTAAATAATATATTAAAATACTAAATTGAAAAAGCGTACGGGCGGATCTGCTCCCTTGATAAATGATTGAACTATTTTGAGACATGGAAACAGTCCAGTTTCACTCCCATGTGGATCACTTAATCTTTTCAAGGATCGTGTAAATACTTTCATCAAACTTCTTAGTTTAATTTCCCAGCAAGAATCGTACATTTGAAGAAGGGAAGCCAACAGAGATATTTCTTCCGAAGTTTCAAAGCTTAAATCTGACCAACTCTCTTTGTCTAGTGCTTTTGTTACTCGACCAACAATCATTTCCGTTAATTGTGTCGTTGCTAGTGGATCATCCTTCACAAAGAAGCAAAGCGCGTTTCTAATTTGTTCTTTAAGTGTTGTAGATCCAGCCGCTTGGGATAAGCGCAGAAGAAAACCAAGGAAGGAAAGGTCAAACGGATCTCTTGGGCTTCCTGCTGTTATTAGCGCTTGAAGTAGTTTCAAGGATTGTGTGATACTTCCTGCCATGCAACCATAACATCGGCGGAAAGCTACATTTTCCATGGTGTCCAAAGGATATGCACTCGGATCCATTTTCAACATTTCCTTTCTGTAAGCACCAACTCGCTACAAAATAATACAACGAAATTGAGTAGGTAATACACTATAACACACTTACTTCATTTCATATATTTCATATCTTACACTCATAAGTCTGTTGAGCTCTTCATAGTATCCTTTACAGTCAATCGCATATCCATAGGCGAGGCTTTGGACGTTTCTTAAGGTTGGAGGTGGTGCTGCCCCTGAAGATCCATGTGCCGAAAGATTTTGTGCATGAGCAGCCAGCCCAGCCGTAGCCTGTGCTCCAGATGTTAAATTGACCAATGAAACGTTGTTGTTACTGCCACCAGCCCCAGCCAAAATTGCAGCATAGCTTGCCGGAAGCTGAGAGTGAGCAGGAATATAGAGTTGCGGTTGTGGAGCCGACTGAACTGCGGATGATGCGGTCAGTCCAACTGTTGGTAACCCAGCCATTGATCTCCTCTCTTTTATCGACTGGAGCATCGTCTAAATTATTAAGAACAAAACTTCTAAACTGGGAGTTCTAAGTCAATCCTCGAATTTGAAACTCATGGAGTTTCTAAAACTACGTTATCGTAGGGTACAAATACAATGTGTAACATACTTCAAGATTTGCTTTTGTTGCTTGAGTGAGTTTGTAAGTTGCATCCGCTTTCTCCAGCAAAGAGCTAACTGCGGTTTCGGCTTTTTTGTGATCCTCTTCGTTTTCTACATTGGCCAAATACAAACTTAAAACTATCCTAAATATTGAAAATTTTGACTCTTTGGAATTACCGACTGGATCCACTGCAACAATTGATTTGGCCAAGAGATTCATATCCATTTTTGCATATTTGCAAAACCCACAAGAGTGACAAAGAAAGGGGTCCCGCTCGTCGTAATTAATGGCCCTGCATTTATGACACTGAAAAACATTTTCACCACAGTTCGAACAGACTCCAGGTGAAGCCGGGACTGATGCAGAGCAGCGAGGACATTGAAGAGTTTCCACACTTCCACTGCTGTTCTCATAGAATTCACTAAATTCCAGAATAAGATTCGCTGCTGTAATTGGGACACTGAAATCCAGTTTTACTTCAGCCTGTGATGGCGTAAGATTAACCTTTTTGGCCAACTGCCAATGACTTCTATGGTTCTTGAGTTCCACTATTGAGATGTTCTTCCTCGAGTAATACACTCCCATGCTCTTGATCATACGTGCTTTCTTGATGTCGGACAATCGAAGACTCAGGCGTACAATGTTCAAAGTAGTCGTGAGTTTTATAAACTGATGATTCGCAGTATATTTGGCGTCAGCTTTGACTGTTGTTAATTTTTGTGGTGTGTATACTCGATCGACATTATAGCACACACTGCACGGTTCTGATTCAAGATAGTAACCATCAACCGAGACAAATGGAACCAGAGAGGCATATATGTTGGCATTTGGATGAGCTAATAGAGCACTTCCTTGTTCTTCAATGGAACCGACCAGGCGATGAACATGATCTCGGAGCTACGGCATCAACACATTAGCTTGTATTGCACCAGGTGCCTTAATTTATATTTCAAATTATTAGACTTACGTTTCCTGCTTTGACTTCATCATTTCTTAAGGTGGCATAACCCAAAATATCCACAAACTGTGCAGCACGAGACCCGGCAGCTAGATACAGCAGTTGCATTAAGAAATTTTGCAAAAATGGAGGAAAATAAAAATATTCTTACCTGGAACAAATGGCCAAAGCTCCCAAAGCGCGTTCACTAATTTCAATTGATGTTGCGAATCCGAACATAGTAACAGTGATAGGAGGAGAGCATGTGCGTGCCAGCGCGAGGAAACGGTCCCATGCTCTAACAAGTATTTCTTTACAAATTCCAGAAATAATTTTTTCTCAACCGAATCCATTACGACATGTGCCAAAGACTTTTGAGCTTTTTCTTCGTCTGATAGTTTGGGAATCTGTGATTCTGTTTTAGAATCAAATGTAACTCCATCAATTGCTATTTTGATAAGTGTGAGAATAGCTGTTGTCAAACTTTCGTCGGCTCTTGAGCTGACTTCAATCAAAAACTGAATGATTGGTTCAGATTTGCAGAACACCTGCCAACTTCCTGGCCTACAGCAACACAAAATACAAATACGGATTAATGATTTAAATAAACGATGTAGAATCTCTAGGATTTTCGTGATACGAAAATTACCTCTGCGTCGCAATTTCAATTACGGTATTAAGATTCTCCACCATTGCCACCAACGTTGAGTAGTTGAACTCAGATTTAGATGCAGATTTACAATCTCCGATCAGGTTCTGGAAAGCTGAGAGATGGAAATTGATGTGATAAAGATCTCTCAGAAGATGGTAACCCTCCCGTGTCCCAGCAATGTTCAACAGGAGTTTTCTCGCCTGCCGACGTACGAAAGGTGTATGTCTACTCTGGAGCATTTCACAGAGTAGATTCTCCCATTCAGCATCAAACAGTGTTCCAACTGAAAGGACTTTCTTAATTTGGTAAGGAATTCGAAGTGTCATCTCAGACAAGAGGAGTGGAAGCTCTTCCAGCAAATCAGTTGCGTGAGACTTGACGTACTGCTTCAAGAAGAATGGATGCAAGTCAGGGACACTAGATACTGGGGAAGATTTTAGACATTTTGAAACCACGATTCCTTTTTTGTCTTCTTCTTCGTCACCACTAAACACCATAAAATGAAATGGAAAATGTTGTAACTCTACGACTCAATAGCCCAACTCGATAGTCAAAATGTTGAAATAAAAATCTGTCAAGTCTTAGACGACTATCTTACCCTTTCCATGTTGGTCGAAGAACGTAAAGAAGCTCTTTGCAGTAGTGGACAATCCCAGCACCAGCAATAACGGCAGCAGTTGTCTTTGCAATCCACATACTCTCAGATTTGAGATCCGAAGTCCTGAATCTGGCTACACAAATGCTCAACATGCGGAGTACCACGAGAGAAATTTCTGCGCGAGAGGTTCGTCTCCATTCGTCTTTACGATTTACCTCCTATGGAAAAACACGGTGAAAAAAAAGTGTTAGAACAAATAACCAGATTAGTAACTTCAACTGAAAAAAACATTCTATGGGAAAAAAAGCTTTGACTCCGGTAACCCTTACGTTGATGTTCATGATGTGAAGCAATGCTTCCATTAGTTCCTCGACGACTTTTGTCTCTTCCTCTGAACTTCCATCTAAATCTGACAGAATTTGAAGGACAACTTGTAGAATTGGAATGAGACTATGGGCCGACGCACAACTCATTATTCTGGCTGACAGCGCCCTCAAAAGCGCTAATCTAAGAGGTTTGTTCGTAATGAAATCTGAATTTAGCGCAAACTGAGAACCAGAGCTTCCGGGGTTCTCGGTCCTAGCGGTAGCGTTATTCGGGGAAGAAGAATCATCTTCACCATGACCCAATTCCGGACGTGGAGCATTTCCTGCTGGGTTACGTGTTCGTCTTTTTCCGCTACCACCACCACCAGTTGAACTTCCGGAACTTTCTGATCCACCCTAAGTAAGAAAATAATCTTTAATTTTACATTAAATATTTGGAAAGCTTCATACGCCATTACGTGTGGGTTCCTTGTAGTAGCGGGTGGCGTTGAAATTTCGTCGTCTGATGGGGGCGGCGATGCCGTAGCATCGGATTCAACATCGATTCCACCTTCAACACCTGATGCATCCAGTGGAGCCCCCATTTCTTCTTCCTCTTCCTGTGGTTGATTTAAAGCTTGTTGGGCCAGCACTTCGTGATGCATGTCCTCGAGAGCTTGAAGCCCTTGTTGAATTCCTTGAATTGCTAATGCAGCCCCTCCAGCTTGTTCTTGTAGACTCAATGCGATAGCTAGCTCTACCATTGCTTCGTCTTCCGCATCTGATTGTAAATCAATGACTGGTGCGTAACCATCCTCTCCATCGTCCCCATAAACATCCATGACGTTCATCATATCGGCTGGAAGTTCTTGATTTATTTGTGCGGATGCACCACCTCCCAAACCAACAATTGACTCATCTACTTCGACTGGCGGAGATGGTTCTGTCATACGTTGAGAATGGGAATGTGGTCGTGGAGTTACATCTGATGCTAAAATGGATCTCCGTTTCTTGACATTCTTAGGCCTCATTCTTCTGATAAAAACTGTCTTGACAGAAATCGAAATTTCCGGCCCCTTCTCGAGAAGGGAAACGAGACCACGGGCGAGAGGTTGAACAAGTGTCAAGTCTGAACTCATAACTGCGTACAGTATTTCAGCCACGGCCACAGATACCATTGGAATACGCTGGATCCCTAAAATTAGTTAGAACACACGTTAGTCATTTAGCACGCAAAAAAGTCCTTGTACAAACATATATTACCAGTGCGTTCCAGGGATGAAATGAATTGATTCCTCGGCTTAGCTTCCACCAGTCGAAGAAAAATACTCACAAGAGTTTCTACAACTCTCTGAACAGACATTGGGCCGACTGTAAATTAAAAATTAAATTAAAACAGTACCATGCTTTTCCCAAGTCAGTAATAAAAAAGTTACCGAATTCCACTTACATCCGATATCAGAATAAGAATAAGTCGAAATGTGGTTGGGGCGTACAAGCGCAATATTTTTGATGATAAGCAGAATCTGTGTAACCTCTTCTGGATCAACATCTTGTATATCCCTCGCGTCCACCACCATTAATTGATGTATTGCATGAGAGAAAAGTGATTTATCTCTGTGATCTACAAATGCTAAAGGATTTGGAAGCAATGTTGACATTAGGCTCCGGCAAGAAGCGTTGAAAGGTCCATAATTTTCCAAATAAATCTTCGTAACCATATCAAGGACTCTCTCTGTCTCGGGGCCATCTTTTGGACAAATGCGTACAGAAATTTCTACTAAATCCAGCGAACTCCGCACAACCCTAAGCGAGACAAGTACATTTTAAAATCGTTTTTTGTTAATTATAATTGGAAGATATTCATTTTTCGCGTACAGGTAGTTTGAAAAGAAAAAGAATTTAAAAAAAAACTTTAATTATAATTATAATTGAAAAGAATGAACCATTGAAAATCCCTTTTGTTCACAATTACCATTTCTTCTAAACTTGTACTAACCGTTCGAGAAGCGAGTCTTCTGCAGATTTCTCCGGAAGCGCAGGAGCTTGTGTTGATGTTCCATTATCACTTCCTGTACCAATTTCATTGTCGTCCGGCCAAGCAAACGCTTCTTTACTTTTACCGTACCTAGTAAGAAAATGTATCGTCTTATTTTTTGTTTTAAGTAATCCTTGTTTCCCATTAAAATAAAATATTACACTTTGACGCAGTCAACGATGGTAACGCAAGCAGGATCAATCGATGCTCCAAATGACAAGGTCAATTTCTGATCCGATGACAAGCTCTCTTTATACAAAAAGAACACAAAAGGACAAATTTTAATCTAAACAAACATTTTCGGAGAACCCTGGAATACCAAACTTTCTCAAAACCTAATGCAGTACTGCCTCATTGATTTTACAGGCCGGTTAAAGCAAAACCTATTTATACGAACTGGGTCACTTTCAAACGCTAGTCATCTGGGTTATTTGAGAATCATTAACCTAGTATTAAGTACCTTCGGTTTTGAAACATAATTTTCAGAAATTAATTAATCATTAATTCCAGAATTTAAACTGCGGTGAATTCCACCTGTGACCTGTAGTAAACCCAATTGTCTATTCGTTCCTAATCCGTCCTTCAACATTTCCTGGGTTTGAAGTTTCTAAGAAAAACTGGGGTCGAATGAACAACATGGAAAATTATTGAAAACGCGAAAATGTATTAAAAAATTTTTTTAAAAAAAACTACTTATTACGTTAATACATAGTGACAAGTTCGACTTACCATCTCTCTGAAGTGGGATATCGTACCATCTGTGACGTGAAGGTTGAACAGTAATAGTTCTTCCATGCAGCCGAATATTTGTGGGTATACGTCGTACATCCTGTTGTCCAACGGAAACACGAACGCCGGTAATAACCTTCGTTGCATCCGTCGAAGTAATCTCGAGACTAAATCCCGTGCTCTTGGCACAGACGATGTAGGTAGCCGGATTATCAAGCCTCGCTTTGATTTGAGCGGCGTTATAAATGTGCAGAAGATCGCTTCCACCAAATTCCACATCCAGAGGATTGGAGTATTCAAAGAAGTCAGCGGGGAAGAGTAGTTGCCCGCCAGTAACTCTTGTATATTTGGACATTCGTTTATTGACTCCAACTAGCTTATTTCCTCCCCCTCTGGCTCCTGTAGCTCCTTGGCGAGAAAACTCGTGCTGTGGTCGAAGGTTTAGCCAATAATCAGTTATATCCGTAGTATGTGAAATTCTTAGTGAGCCGTCGTCACAAAGCGTCTAAAAATAAACCAACACAGGCTCGTTGGAACGATTCGAAAGTTGACAGTAAACTTTTTTTAATTACTGAACTCTTAAACCTTAAGTGACGTACCATAAGAGAAGTTCTATATTTCCCACTTCCCGGAAAAGGATGTCGAATGGCGACAATATCCAATCCTTTGAGTTTACCCGGCAGACGTACCTCTTGTATGAAAGAGCCATTTGCAGTGAAGCAGAGGCAATACGGGGTAGAATCTGTGGAAAATTAACAAAGTATTGTACGCCTGCTCGTCGTTTGAACAGTGTCCTGACATTACTTACTGGCATTCATTGCAAAAATTAATCCTGGATGGCCGAGGACTTCGAGCCACCCCATAAGTCCTAAACTAATCGCTTTTCCTGGATGTGGAGTTAACAGGACACCTCGACTTAGTGCAGAAGTAGTGCTGAGGTCTTGTAGGGTCCCTACATAGCTCTTTCCATTTGGGTAAGTGTAGAACAAAAGACCAAGAGCATGAGAATAGTAAACGGAAACACCCTTCTTTTCTCCACCACCCGGTGGTAGGTTTTCCTGGAGCATGTCATTATCATCGTAGTTCAAATCATTTGTAATATAATACGGGCCATTACACGCGCTTGTAGAATCGTCCAACTTTTCTGAATAAATTCGACCATCACTCCCCATGATTATGATCCACCGACACTCATTCTGCAAAAATAAATTATCCAGTCAATTCCAGTATGTATGTTAAAAATAAACTATTATAACATGTGGCTCATTCATATTTTTTCATACCTGTACAACGAAAGTAAGATCCCTGACTTTTCCAGAAGGCAAGAGGAAGTGAAACGTGGGTTGTTCCGGGTCCTTCAATAAATCAAAGATCCTCACACCATCTGAGGTACACAATGCAAGCTCAGTTTCTGATCCAGGAAGCCAAAGCGGTTTGATAATGTGATTCTGCGTTTCCAATTGGGATTTAATGGTCAGTTGAGGTCCAATAGTTCCAGCAGTTCCAACGACAATGACCTAAGAGAAATTAAATGGACTTAGGTGTGTACTTTTTATTCACGACTTGCCAATTTGAAGACGTTAAACTAAAATCGTGAGATATTATTTATCCATCATTAACATCAAGGCCTATAGAAGATCATTTTTACAACAGAAAACTGTTTCAATTGACGCACTCATCAACGGATCTGATGAGGGGTCTCTGTGGCAGGTTCATGCAAATTATATTCTGGTACCTGACAATCCTTAAGCCCACATATGGCTATCACATCATCTCTTATAGGATTTGCAGCCATCGTTAGTATGGTGAAAGGTACTGAAACTGACGCCAATTTTGGCAGTGCGAGTTTCTTAGTTAGGGATTCTGTCCCGCCGCAGAGAAGTGTTCCTAGTTGTAGTATTGAAAGTTTTCCCTTTTCTTGAGTTACTGCAAGAAAATGTCGCTTGGATCCTGGGGCGGCAATTGAAGAAATTATTGATCTCCGAATCACTTGATTGTTAATCAATTGCCGTGTGTGGGCTCCATGATCTCCATTATATTGCATCTTGATGTTGTCGAAAGTACCCTCTTGTGGTCCAATTCCTAGTGTAAGTAACTCTTCCGATGGACGACATTCGAATTCTCCGTTTTTTCCATTTCGTAAAGTTTGAATAGCATGGCGGACGCGTAGAAAGGCTCCAATTGCCGCCTTCTCCGATGACGTTCGACTAATCACTCTCTTCATTTGCTCTAAAGTTGTCATTGGAAGTTTGTGACTCAGAGCCCGAAAGGTTTCCTCCAGCTCTAGCCGAGTTGCTTCATTCAGACAAATTTTAATTGAACTCCGGTTAATCGCTGGTATCTTTGAATCTTGTTGATAAGAAGTTTGCCCTCCTGAAGAATCTGCATTCGTTTTCCTCTCGCGCGAGAGGTTAGGCATTGGTTGTGTTAAGAAATCTTTACCAACCGTTGGAGGAAACTCATGAGCTGTCGAGGGACGCCGATTAAGAGCCTGTTGAATAGAAATTCCAAAACTCAGGATGAATTCAACATAAAATGAAATTTAAATTTCAAACAAGCCATGGTTCGCCAATAAGGTTTAATTTATTGTAATTTGACTAATTTTCTTACAAGGCAACCTCGGTCCGTTCTCGCACCGCAGTCACAGAAAAATGATCCAAACTTGGAATAAGTTACGTCATGACCACTGTGACAAACTCGAGCACAAACTGAGCACACGCCTAAAACAAAGTATTACATTAATTCTACTGTAAAGACTTTATCACTTTCTCAAACTCTCAAATTGAGAACTCATCGGTTCGTTTAGGGAGACTTACCAACGCGATCTGTCATACCACAACTGTGACAATGATACCAATGTTGTTGCATAAATTCTTTTTGAGTAATTGTGTATGTGCAGAGTTTTCCATTGATTCCTTCATCATCCTGAAAAACAAACATTTATCTCTCATAATTCCTTACGAGCGCTTTACCTTAGAAGAAAAGCGTATACAATACGTCGAAATCTCGCAATACAACTTTTGAAAATTAGACTTACGGAATCGTCCCCACTTTCTTCGTCATCTTCTTCAAGTCCATCCGTCATAGTATCAAACTCGTCCCAATCCAAAGGAAGGCTTGTTGGTGTTCCTTCGCGTTCAAAATCCAAGGATTCTTTGGCTAAGATGTGAGGAACTTGAAGTGTTCTGCCAATATCCAACATATATTGCAACATTACTTCCATTGGTCGGAGCGGACCTGGAATTTCTGGGTTCTCTTGTTTAACTGCGAAGTACGAGTCGAAATTTTGGACAAACGCGTCAAACCATGCAATCATTTCCCTAAAAACGGCTGCATGGCCGTTTACTTCTTCTCCAGAATTCACCGATGCTGCAGCCATCTTAATAAGAATTTTAAGAAGCGTTGCAAAGGATCCCCATTTCTTCGGTTCAGCTTCAATCCCAAGCGCAAAATTCTCTTTGGCGACTTGAATTGTAGATAAAAGTAAATCCTTGAAAAGCGAAGCGTGGGAAAGCTCACTTTGTTCCTTTACTAGACTCAATAGAACATCAAAGACTTGACTGATGGATGTCATAAGAATTTCTGATGTAAAGAATTTGAGGCTGAAAAAATGTTTAGGTAGATCTCGAATATTTTCCACTTCCGTAAAAACATTGAGGACAATTTTGCCACTGGCTTTGCTGGTTTTTACTAGTAGAATTGCAAGTAGCTGACAACCGGAAGCTAGCACTGCTTCGGATTCGGTTTTCATGAGAAACTGGAGCTGGAATCAAAAAAGAAAAAAAACCAAACCAATTTAAACGACTACGCAATTAGATTAACAAAATCTTCCTCCCTTGTAATAATAATACACATACGAAGATGACAAGGCCATCCTGCTCCAGCAGAAGTTCGTGCATCATGTCTTGCGTTATGTGCACTTTGGCGTCTGGGATAAACATAGAAAGAAGGGCCTTCAAAGCCGACACACGAAATGAATCCATCGTTTTGGGTTCAAAACCACTTTTAAATTTCTCATTGCAAATTAACTGGAGTGTCCTCGAGAAGAGGAGCTTTGTGAGTTGACGATTCAAATCTGCATCTCTCTTAACGTAAACATCCCCATCCACTAATTTCCCAATCATTTCACCCAAGAATTCTCCACCTTTGTCCAAAAGTAGAGGAGTTAGAGCTTTTGACATCTCAGACTTTCCATTTCCTTTCGCAGACGCTGAGAATTTTCCTAGAACACTTTCATAAACGGTCAGCAAAGAACCCAGCAGATGCTTTAGCGATGACATTTCACCAACACGCATATGACTGAAAAGAAAATAAGTATTATACAAAAAGTTTTCAAAATAGCAGCTCGTCTTAATTTAGTGATTTAGGAATTCTCAAAACAGCCATTCTTACTTGGTTTCGGTTTTTAAAAAAATAAGAAATTCATTATGTGAATCGAGAATAGGTAAGGATTAACTTTACCTTGAAATGACTGCATGAAGGTAGGATTCTCCTGGAATAACATCTGCTCCAAAAATATTGATGCTATAAGGTGGAAACGCAGTACCAGTCACAGGAAGAATCTCCTTCAAAGTATCCAATGCATCTTTGTAGTGTGTCTGTAGATGTTGCATTATGACAGGTGCAATTGAATTGTTTACTAAGTAGCTGGAACTAATTGACATAATATGGAAGAGCGACTCTTCAACTTCTGGCCCAAGTGGAGAATCCTTTTTGATCCGTCCCAATGTCTTCAAACGCAATGACATCAATATTTGATTTAGTAAGCCGGATAATAGAGTCAAGAATTCTTTTTCTGCTTTCTCGCTCGGTCCATCCTTTTCCTTGATATCTTCCAAAATTAAATCAGACTCTGGAGTTGTGACAGGAGCAGAGAGATTTCTTCGTACGTAATTGAAAACAGCCTCTGTACCGTAAAAAAATCCGGGGCACTTCCCATTCCTTTCCATTTGTCTCTGCAACCAGCATTCCGTGTTGGCCAATAGTTGTAGCAGAAACTTAGATCCTTCCGTCATCGTTGCATTGGTTCTGGACAGCAGTGCGTCAGTCTCTGCTGCTTGAAGACCTTGTTTTGAAAAGATGTCTCTCACCCAAGAGGTAAAGTGTCGATGATTGAGTCTTGGAGCCCAGACAAGAAGGTACAGTACTGCCGGAAATCGACACAATAAGGTATTCTGTTCACCGTCGTCTGTATTATTAATGGCGTTGAGAAATTCCACTGGTGGTGGGAGACTGAAGAAAATTCTTGTAAGGAAGTATTCCAAATAGTGTATTCCACCTTCGTCTCGTCCCTGCTTAATTTCAGCTTCCATTAACCCGAATAAAGCCAAGATTAAATCTGCATACTCGACACGATCTTTTGCTTCCGACTTATTCATGAGAAAATTCATTGAGAGACCATCCAATTTCGGTGCTTCCTGGTAGTTGGGTTCGGTTGCAACCAAGTTATAAAAGAACGGGATAGGATGACTTGAGTCAACGGTATCTTCAGATTCAAGTACTTCCAAGCAGTCACAGAAGAGGCGTGCTGGGGGCAGAGGTTTAGAATGCGGTGGTTCAAGTGAATCTTCTGAATCGGGAGCTTTAGTGTTGTCCTGTTTCTGAATCCCGCGGTTCCACGATGAGATGTCTTGGTTGAATAGATTGTATTGAATTTGAGTCACAAGACGAAGGTCTGGTTCATAGAGTTGACGCACAAAGTAGTCAAATAGAACTAATAGACGACCAAGACTCAAAAGTTGGTGATCTGTACCAATCTCACCACCCAGAGCTACATTGGCCTAAAAACCAAATTAGAAAAATTATTTGAAAATTTTAAGCAATATGATAACGTTCATATACTTACTTTGATGAGCGTATTAGCAGTTTCAATCATTATCCCTTTCTTTTGCATTAACGACAGTGTATGAAAAAGGAAAACTAGAGTTTGTGCGTGCTCTACAGAGAGATCAGCGTAGCTCGATAACGTCACCTTGGTTCCAATATCAACCAACAGCGTATCCAGTGCTCGCTTCAGAATTTGTACTACGATTAAGTCTTTATCCTGTCTTAGTAGAAGCACTTGAACTAATACCGCAAGCGATCTGAAAACAAAATGCACAATAAATGCATCATTCAGTTCTTTGCTAAAAAAAAATTAGCAAAAAACTTTTTCTTCTAAATAACGAATGGACTAACTTTGCTTGGAGCCCCATAGGCCATCGTCCCGTTCCAGCTAAGTCAATACCAAGCTGATCCAAAAAGAACGCCAAGAGAGACGGTGACAAAGCTTCTGCAGCAATAAGATTTTGCACTAGTTTGCCAATTTCACATGAAAATGCCAAAAAGAGATGGTTGAGTTTGTCATCAAAAATAGAAGCGATAGCTCCAATCTCTGTCATGCTTTTCTCCTTTTCCAAATCCTTCATCACGAGCCCAACCAGCATCATCATCTGCTCATTAAATCCTGTCTTTACAGCAATTTGGACTTGAGAAATTGCGTTTGTGACAACATCCCTCGTGAGGAAACTCAATGTTAGCAGGGCAGATTCGATATACTAAAATATTTTTTTTTAAAAAGCTAGTAAAAACATGTTCGAAAATTATTATTAACAGTACATACACATGGAAAACTTACTCCATGAGCACTGGTCTTGTCTCGAATAAATTCTTCAACAAATCCTTCAACAACATTCCCAGTTGATTTTTCAAGCCTTCTTTCTTCTCGACTCTCTTTGCGGGCATTGGCATCCTCAGAGGGTTTTTCCACAAGAAGCGATTCAAACCAATTTCCAAATATGGATTCCTCATCAGTTTCTTCAGAAGGACGATTTCTATCGCCGGAAACCTCCATATCTTCTTCTGAATCACCAATTTCCTCGTCCTCGTCTTCATCCTCTGTAGTCATAAAGTCTGAAATACTTTGGTTGTCCTCAATCTCCACATCTATTTCATTCTCATGGTTATGAGTCCCTTCCGAAGTTGTAATTGATGAGCTGCGTGAGCCTCTACCTAACCCACTTGACACAGTGGGTGGAGCCAAATGAGTTGATGACTTTCGCTCTCCTGGAGACGACTCTTTGCCTGTCGCTGATTCCCTGTCTTCGTTACTCGGGCGCGAATACTTGAACATCTTCGCACAGCATGCCTTCCGGTAGCTGAGCGTCATCAGCTGAATTAGTAACTCAATGAAATTCGTGCCTACACCGTCAGTCTTAAAAAAC
Source organism: Neanura muscorum (assembly GCA_019775825.1). Taxonomy (NCBI): domain Eukaryota; kingdom Metazoa; phylum Arthropoda; class Collembola; order Poduromorpha; family Neanuridae; genus Neanura; species Neanura muscorum. The sequence goes on along the minus strand of JABASL010000078.1, from coordinate 5,429 downwards.
AGCCGAAGTCTTTCCGCTGACGATAGTGGTTGGTCTATTTTGAAGTGTGATAAACCCGCGCGCTTGTCCTTTGGATCCTTCCCACCTGCCACAATTGGCGTTGGCTGAGTTTGTGCTTGGTTTGACGAATTGTGAACATTTACAAAATTTTGCATGAGGTTAATAGCAAGTGCTGTCATAGCCGTAACCAGTTCGTTCCAGTAACCTTGGACAGCAGACAGGCTCATTGTTACTGCACCACCGCTTTTGGCGGAATCTTTGCCCGAATTCTTCGCCTCTGTTATGCTGACATGGTGCATGTAGGAATAAATACATTGGAGATCCAGCTTTGCCATTACAAAACTAAAGTTCAACCACGTCTGAAACATCAAGAGTGAAAAAAAAATGTTTAAGTACCACAATTAATAGTCGGAAAGTTAATTCCTACCGTCTGCGGCAAAGAAGTGTCGTCCTTGAAAATAGATGCGATTCGCCTTTCAGTCCAAATTGACTGAGAAACTATGCCGACTCCGAGCGCGTATTCCTCAGCAGTAGGGGCACATGGGGATCCACCATAGAAGTATTGAATCACAATGAAAGCCGCATGGAGAACAGAAACGCCGAGTTGCGTCAATTCTGTTGCCTCTGAGGATGTTAAGGGGCCAAACAGCGGCATTGATAGAAGTCTATATACCAAATTAAGTTCTTCTTCCAACAAAAAGAAATTCGGCCTAACAGACAAATTGCGAATTATTACAAAAGTAAACCAAAATTACGGTACGTTTTCCAAAAAACTCTGAAATCTGCGATTTTACTCACGTTGAATATTTGGTAACGATTTTAGAGAAGAAAGCCTTGATTCCATCACCACTAATGTTAATCCCTTCGGCATGTAAAGCTTTCAGATGGGGAAGAGACAGGCACGCTTCCGAAAATTTTTGCCCTGCACTCAGTCGCTCAAAATTCAACACGACCTCTCTGGCCAAGAGCAACTGAAATATTTAAAAATATTTATTCAAAGACTCAGGAATTTTGCATTCTCTCCCGAAGCATTCAAACTTACGTTAACAGGCTCCGAAAATGATGTATTCATAATTGGTAAAGATATTTGGTCATAAAGCAGAACGGCAGGGTCGAGACGAGTCCGTCGACTTTCTTTTACAGTCCCTTCCTTATCCCATGTACCTGACAAAGCACGACATTTGTTCTGAAACCTTATTAAAGCCGAAAGACGGTGAGATAAAACTTACTTGGTGCCGACGATTGAATCTTAGGCGGCAGTTGTCTGCTCTTAAGCAGGGCAAGCATCGTGCTGACTTCCTCTGTCTCCATGATAAGCTTCCCAGTGTGAAATTCCTATCATAATCAACAAAAGTTACAACTGTTATGATTCTGTTTGTAAGTTTTTCACAACCATTGCAAAAACTATACCTGAATAACATTAATGTAAGTCTTGACTGTGAGAATTGGATGACCACTTTTCAGAACGTGATGGAATCTTGCAACCAGGGACTCACAAAGAATCTTAGCAACTTGACATGCGGCAGGGAAACTGGATCTTTGTACTGCCAGAAAATTTATTTAATGCATTTTCAGAACTTGTTTGATTAATCGGAGGAATATATTAGTTTTTAATGTTGATTTTAAAATTGAAAGCTTACAGAGATCCGTATTCGCGGCAGCAGTAAGAACATGAGCTGAGAGGACCGTAACAACGTCATAAAAAAGACAATGCGGATGTGACCTAGTGATTGACTCTAGTAAATCTTGCTTGCTACAATTTTCAAATACAAATTCAGTGACTTATTTTCATTCGAAGAAATTATCCTTTTTCTAAACTGTATCGTTAAGCACCATCCTTACCTTTGGACTATAGCCTTCATGAGTCCCATTACCTCGAGCCTGGACAATGATCCAACGGAATAGGCTACAAAAGGTTTGATCATGGTATTCCAGTCGACGAGAGCTGACCCAGCTGTAGCGGGTACACCCCCGCTCCCACAGGGGGTAGCCATCCTAAGGAGTACTTTATCACTCCCATTCCGTGCTTAGATAGTCCTGACGAAAAATCACAAATATATTCTAGTTGCACAGTTAACTTTAAATATTCTTATCTAGCCTGGGATGGGGAGGGCCCCCCTCCCGGAGGGGGGAGTATGGATACTAGTAAAACCAGCATTAACTACTAAATGACACTTACCAGTAAGAAAAGAAAATAACGTATAACTATATCGGTGAATTGATGAACAAATACTATTCGATTTCAGAACGATTTATTTTCGTCAGGCAGTCTTAAAACCTGACTAACTCATCCGCTACCCTGCTCTGGAGAAAATAAGAATGACAAATTAAATTTCTACGATTTCCTTCTGTTCTGGTGTGAACTGTTTTGGATAAATTCGGTTCCCAAAATATTATGAGTCCTTGCACACTTGGGCAGACAGAGGACAGACATAGGTCTGTTTTTTGTTCCATTTAAAAATGGAATATGCCATTGTCACCTTAACTTAACACGACATTTATTATTATTTTTTATAATTTTCGATTTTTGTTTTTAATTAGGTTCAAATTAATTACAGAAGAAACTAAACTCCGGATGACATTAAGTTTTCCATTTTTCATTCCTGTATTTTTTTTTTAGGTTTGTCGGCTCGAAGGAAATTTTTTAGCCGGATTCGCGTAAATGCGAATTCTATGCACAAGATGGCAAATCTGAGCGGTAAAATAATAGTAAATTACGCTGAAACCAGTTGGGAATTAACTGATGCATTTCCAGTTTAATTTTTTAACTTACAGCAACCAAATGTGTATATTTTGGGAATCCAATTATTGGATTAAGCCCTTTGTCGTAACTCCAAAGTTATTACGTGAGTACACCTACTAAACACTCCATTTACTGACCTATGACCTCTCCGTCAGCCTATGTGCTGTATCAGAGGTCTAACTTTCAACCAATGTGAAGTAGGGTATTAATTAATATACTTGGGAAGCCAGGAATAATTGGGAAGCCAGCACGCAATACTTTAGTGACAACATTTTGAGACCTGTCACTCCAACCCTAGGGGTGTCAAACTATCCTGCGCTGACAGTATGACATAGCTTGAACATTCAATACTATTAGTGCTCGGCAAAACGAGAGACACAGTTTTTGAGAGAGTCTCAATCCAAAGTATGCCTCTCGTTTTGCCGAGAAGAACCATAAAATGACCCGTGACCTATGCCTAACCCTAGGGAACGTGTCAAACGTTAACTTTAATGCAGTGCCAAATAGAAAATTAGTTGGAAAGCAAAGCTTTGATATAAGCACTCTTATGAAATGTTGCGCCTATTTCTTTCAGAATTATTTAGGAGGTTTGAATAAGTTTAGTTTTATTGTCTACCAAAACAGAAAACAAAGCATTTTTTTTCATGTAATTTGAATTCAACTTTATGGTGAGCAAGTGAAAGTCCAGTTGAAATGGATTGAAATCTGACCTTCTCTTTGGATTTTTTGAAACTGCACATTTCAAACTCAAAGTCAAGTACCCCTGCAGGAACTTGATTTTTTTCGTAAAACCAACTTGGGTTTCACGAACTTACTTTTACGATTTACGACAGTTAGAATCTATGGGAAAGGGTGTTCACAAATTCTTGTTCACTTGTGAGAATCCTCTCCTGGTGCCTGGATACAGTTTTCTAAAGAAAGCGAAAGTCTTGTTGTTGTTTTGAATCCTTGGCCCTTTTCTTGGGACATGGGCCACTTTCTAAAAATTCTATCATATACAGGCATTTCCAGTTTGAATTTAGTTGCAAAAGGTGTTGGGTACATTCGGATGTGTTTGAAAAACTTCAACGCGTGGACGAATAGTTTAGGGAAATATTTTTTTAAATTCGATCAAGGATGAGTTGTGTACATTATTAATTAGCATTATATTTTGTGTATTTACAACACAAATTTCGTTCGAAAACCGCAGTTTGTTCAGAACGACAATAATGAAGAAACGGTAAATAAACGCTTTAATTCCTATTCTAAAATTCTCCTAAAATTGACAATCCAGTAAAAACTTGGTTGATATTTGTCTGAGCATAATTTTTAATCTGTAGATGAACCCGGCAGGCATTACTCCTTCCTACACGAATTTAAAGTTGAGTAGAAGATTCAGTGGAGTTCTGCCACCAACATTGCTCACCCAAGCAACTGTATTTCCGACCGTTGGATCTCCGACGAATCTTTTGAACGCCGTTCCCATCGTCGAATCGCCAACCACAGTTCCCGATACGATTATTTCAAAATATATAACTGATCCGTGTACGGCGCCTTTTCTGTCCCAAGGGACCACGACAATGCTTCTTCCTGAAACTGCTACGCCAGCTTTTCTAAGTCAAGATTCCGCAGCGTCCTTCCTGTCTGAACCCACATCCCGAATTATAACTGAAGCAACGACTGCATTACTTAAAGCTGGCACTTCGCTGGATTTACAAACTCCAAGCTTGGTGGATATGGATTCAGACAGTTCCAGAAGCTTTTCAAGTGACGATAATCAACTAGATGCGTAAGAAAGGAAATGAGAACTCGTTTTTATGAAGTTTAACATTAACTGTTTCATTTTTACAATTTTAGAATAAAACTGATTCTGACTGGAATAGGGGCATTTCTGTTTTTCCTACTTCTCGTATTTGTCATCCTATTTTTATTGGGAAAGAAAATGAGTAAGTTAATTTTTTATATAATTCTAATTAAGTTCTACTTAAATTACTAAAAGTTAAAGTTTATCCTAAATTCTAGATTGTAGCTGCAACTGCTGCAGTTGTCCTTCGATGAGTGTTCCCAACCCGGTTCCTAGTATAGACCTCGAAATGTCCAACAATAACTCAGGTAAACAGGATTTTTATGTATGTTAATTTTAATCCAAGTATAATAACGTTTTTTTTTAAATTAATAAAAGTTGGATGTTGCATGCTGAATTGAATTTTCAAAGTTTTACGTTGAGGTTGTGATTAACCTTTTTATTATTCTTTCCAGATAGAAATAGAGGGCGAATAGCGAAAGGTAATATACTATAAACCCTAAACCTTAACCCCAAACCTTAACCCTAAACCTTAACCCCAAACCTTAACCCTAAACCTTAACCCCAAACCTTAACCCTAAACCTTAACCCGAAACCCGAAACCCTAAGCAGAACCAAATAGCCGAAGCCCCACCTTAGACTTTTTCACAACTCTGCTCAATGTTTTTTTGAAAGGAGCTGATTTGTGAAACAGTAAAAGTTAGGGTCTTAGGTTAGGCTATTTCTTTCTGGAGTATTTTGCAAGTTTTGTTGAAAAACCAAATTTTTCTGTTCGAATTTCCTACCAAAACAAAAATTTAATTTCCATTTTGAGTGACTTCGAAATACATTGATAGAATCAATTTTTTTTTAATAAATATTTAGCATGGAACATTTTATTATATAAATAATTCACTTATTTAA